>JADRCC010567593.1:1639-14031 GCA_019843855.1 Hylomyscus alleni
TTTTTTTTTTTTTTGAGACAGGGTTTCTCTGTGTAGCCCTGGCTGTCCTGGAACTCACTCTGTAGACCAGGCTGGCCTTGAACTCAGCATCTGCCTCCCAAGTGCTGGGATTAAAGGTGTGTGCCACCACCGCCCCCATAAAAATCTCTATTATGGTTAACCCCTCTACTCCACTTAATCTTTTTCTACCTTTAAAGGGGGGGGGGCTAACCCTTTCTGAACCAGTATTCTCCCTGTCTGTTTTCTTTTCTTTTCTTTTTTTATTTATTTACATTTCAAATGTTGTTCCCCTTCCTTGACCCACATCCATGTCCACAACCTCCCTACCCCATCAGGCCTCCCTTTTGTCTCTAACACAGTGCTCCCCCCAACACCCACCTCACCCCTGAATCATCTTCTAGAACTAGAAATGCTTCACAGCATCAATGATCTATTCAGCTGCCGATGCTTAGTTTATAGCTTTGTTTTCTTCTAACCTCTGCAATCACAAGACAGCAGTAAATTATCTTTTCCTTAAAGGGGCATTTAAACAGCGTGATGGTTGCCATGCTGTAGATCACATGCAAATTCAAAAGTACCTTGATGGGCATAGATTTAGCCCATTTGTTCAGTTAAATAATTTAATGATATTGTATCAGAGAACTAACTAATAAATTTTGATCCACATTTAGAGAAAAACTGACCATTGATGAGGGGAAGTAAAGAAATGTTCTTTTTAAAAATAGGAAAAAAATCAGTTGGTTAATATTAATGGTGAGGAACACATATGAATGATTATCAAAAGTTGACCTTGATTGTTCTACACAGTGCACAGACTGGCTTCACTTCTTATTGGCTGCGCAGACTCAATGCCTCTTTGCTGTGGTAACCAACTCTGTTCTGAACACTTGCTTGAGGATTTGGGGCATTTATATACCTGGAAGACTCAATTAGATCATTTTCAACACTGCATACAGTGTAATTATGGCTTCTCATTTGGGTTTGATTTGAAAGAGTGCAATCACATCAATTCTTGATGCCTGGATGTATTTTTTTTACTAAGTAACTTCTACTTGCTAAGTATCATACTTAGGATTATGGGTATTAGTCATAAAAAGAAACAAATTGAAAGTAAATATTTAAACAGGTGCTGATGTCTGCACTAAGACCTTTACATTCTATGTATAGAAGTTACTTTATATTTTCATATTTTCTTTATTGTTTCAGATATCTCTATTGTCTTTCCTGCTGTCCTTTTTCTTCTGAGAGAAAAGTTAAGACAAATAATCCAGAAAAACTTAGTAAAGTCTGATGTTAACAACAGAATTTTCAAGACAAGGCTCTGGTAGTAAGGCCTTTAGTGTTGGTTTACTACTCAGACATTACAGTCAGGACATCAGCTTTGCTCTCCATATGCTAAATGATAGGAGGCAAATTATTTGAGCTCTATGAAGTCATTATGTGGTAGGAAGATCAGTCAGGAATTCAAGGCCATCGAGATTTTTATATTTTATATTATGAAGTTGCACCAATACTGTGTTACATGACACCCATTTTTTTTAAAAAAAAAAGTAAATAAATAAGTAAAATTGCAGAGATAAACACTCACTTTTTTGAGCAAATTGTTTTTGCTGAAGTCTCAAGACAAGATATTATAAACAAGACTTTATAATCCTGTTTACAAACTGATCTGTAAGTGAATATGTACATGCCTTGCCAAGTATAAACACAACTTAAAATGTACTGCAATTGTTGGTATTCTGTCTAAACTCCAACCCCACAGATATCTGGCAGCAGCCAGTTATGCTTTCCCCACAATTAACTGGCAATGGTCAGGTAGGACTGGTCCTATAAAAGGGGCTGCTTGGCCCCTCCTCCCTCTCTTTCCTCTTTTAAGCTCTTGCCTCTCTCTCTTGCCCCCTCCTTTTCCCTCTCTTCCCATTTTCTACCATCTCTCTCCCTCCCCATGCCCTAAATAAACTCTATTCTATACTATACCCATCTGTGTGTGTGTCTGGTCCTTCAGGGGGAAGGGATGTCTCGGTATCCTTCAAAATGATAGTTTTATGCTGTCATTTCCATACTTGCTTTGTTTTGAATGATCAATTTTTCTCATTCCTCTTCCCATCCCTTCATTTACTTGCTCCCTTCCATAATCAGTAGTAGCTTATATTTTCAGGCTACATTTGTTCCATTTAGCCTCCCTATTCCATTCTGAAGTCTCTTTTCTCCTTGCAAAGACTCCTCTGTTATTTCAAAAAACACACCCATATTCATGATAACATAAGCATATGCGTAGGATTTGAATATGAGCTAGAGCACATGATATTTGTCTATGTGAGCCTGGGTATCTCCACTTAATGTAATAATTCTCATATCTATTCACTTTCCTAATAATGTCCATGGAAAATATTTTTAAACTTTTTATGGATTCTATAATAAAAATATAGGAAATGCAAACTTAAAATATATCTATTAAGTGAAATCCACGGGTCAATAATAACAAATTTGTTAGCATAGTCTCCTAGTGACTTGGTCATCATGTACTTTGTCTACTTGGGAATATAATAGAGCTGTTACCAAACACCTAGTCAATAATCAATATCTATCTTTATAAAAACAAGAGAATGTGAATGAATTATTAAATTTTGAATTTGAAATTTATGTTTCTATTCTGTACCATATATTATATCCCTGAAAAGATCTTAAGTGACTTTTTCCTTGCTTACTTTAATTTAATTGACACCGAGAACAGAATTCATATTGATAAATATTAGAGCCATAAGCTTGTGAATTTTTAAAATCTATTCTATATTATTTCCTACTGTATACATAAGGGCTCTCCAATAGCAGCACAGGGAATGACTCTTCTAATGCAGTTCACTCCAGTTCTCTACTTCCATGTGTTCCCAAGCAACTTTATGTCTGGAAAAGCAGTCATCATGTCATGACCTGCATAGTCTGGGAGACATCTGTCAGTCAAATTGTCAGATTATTTCTCAGTAAATAAGACCTGCTAACGCCAAACTCACTGTAAATGTGTTCTAAGCACTTAGGTATCAATATGTACACGCACCTGTCCACTCTTCCCCATAGCTGTCAGGGGACTTCAGCATTCCAATATGTACACGCACCTATCCACTCTTCTCCATAGCTGTCAGGGGACTTCAACATTCCAGTCGGATAACAGCTTCCTCTACATCCCTTTTCTGTCTTGTACATAACGAAACCATATTGTATTCACAATGAGTAATTTTCTCTACTATAGTACAATAACTAAAATGATGTCTTTATTGTCATAGATACAGGACATTTTGCTTTACCCACTGACCTCCTGAGGCTGCCGTCTAGAAAGGGGATTCACTGTCTTCTACATTTCTCAGTTACACCTTTTGAGAATGATACTAATAAGAGACAGAAAGATGGAACTGAACAAAGAGAAAATAGAAGAATGATGCATGATTTAATTTATCTAAATAATATAATCTATCCTCCAATGCTATTTGTACATAAGCCAGAGTTTATTTGTTTCTTATGTGGTGTGTAGTACTGCAAGCATCAGCTTCCCTCTGGAGAAGCTCTTCCTTTTTTTCAGATGTCTCAGGTACTTGGTAGACAATAACAAAAGCTAACCAACTAAGTAAATAGTGAATGGAAAATACTACTGTGCGTATGGATATCTAATCAGGGCTTAGCAAGAACATGGTCTTGGCTTATCTTTGTTGAACATAATCTCAGTGTAGAACTTTGCAACATTTATCGCCTCTTTATGTTGAGCCAACTCACCCTTCTTTTTTCTTCTAAGACTCAAGTCTCCTCTTCCTGTGGCTAATCTCAGTCTAATGTGTAGATCAGTATCCAGTGTGAAACACATGATTTAGTTGTCCTTCCTACCGACATTCTGGGCTTATTCATCCAAAAACTCCTTTAGACAATGCAACTGGAGTGAGGCTCTGTGACCTGTCTGAGTCCTGAATATTCTTAGAAGATGCTTAGTCATTACAGGCAATCTTAAGGTAAGTAGAATAAAGAACTATAGACATGTTAGAATAAATTTTTGGCCTGGAATCTACTCAGTATGAACAAATATTTTGTAGCCTTGCCCTTTTAGGAATTATTTTTAACATCAGCATAAGCACTTACTCACTGTTGCTGCAAATATGAGAACTTGTCCCTAGCTAATTAGGTGCAAGGGTATCAGGAAAAGAACAAATATGGCATAATGCAAAAAAAAAAATCGTAAAATCTTCTGAACCCATCAATCCAGAGGAACAGCAAGCCAGCACAATTAAAATCCTATAAAATTCATTTGAATAAGGTCGAAAATTATGATAAACATGTGGGTAGTTAGATGCATGAAAGAACATAATGAAAATATAAAAATTAATAAAAGTGCTGAATAGAAAAATCATATCAAAACAATGACTATTTATATCCAGGACCACAAGGGATTGCATTTATTTTTTGTGTACTTATGGAAAAACCTCTTTATGAGAAGGCAAAATCCTTTCACTTTACTAAATAGAATCCTTCCAGTAGTGAGTAGTCAGTTCCACTAAAACTGCCATCTTTCCAGAGCTACCAGTTTGATGCGAAGAGTTTGATGGAAGAGTTAATTTCTATGATGGTTATGTCTTCCACCAAAATATCTTGTAGGCTGCGAATTACCTATTGACTCATCATGCATATTACAATGGTGGTGCTATTGAAGATGGAAGAGAAAGAGTGTGTGAGATATTAAGAGAAGGAAGAAAGAAGTCAGAGAGGAGGAGGAGCAGAGGAGTGTTACTTAAAATTGAGGTGGTGGATAGGATATTAAGATTAATATATTATATCCTTTCAGTTTTTCATTCATTCCAGATATGTGAGTCACACTTTTAAGTAGGAAATGGATTGGGTCACTCAGACTATGTAAAGCAGATATGGGGCTTGTTCTTGTTAAGGAGGGTACATATAACTATTTTAAAATTTAGTATTAATATATACTAGTTACTTTTTTTTAATTTTTCAAGTCAGGGTTTCTCTGTGTAACCCTGACTGTCCTGGAACTCACTTTGTAGACCAGGCTGGCTTCAAACTCAAAAATCTGCCTGCCTCTGCCTCCCAAGTGCTGGGATTAAAGACATGCGCCACCACTGTCTGGCTCTATTTCTTAATTTCTATCACAAATTATATAGTAGAAGCAACCTAAGGGAGGATTTTTAAAGGTTTTAAAGGTTTTATTTATTTTGTAATATGTATATGAATATTTTGTCTGCATGTATGACTGTGCATCACACGCAAGCCTGCTATTCAGGGGGGCTGTAAGTAGATGTTAGATACCCTGCAACTGGAATTACAGATGATTGTGAGTCATGACATGGATTCTGAAAACCAGATGTGGCTCCTCTAGACGAGAACACAGTGTTCTTAACATCTGGGCCATGTCTCCATCATAGTTTATGACTGGATGCAGTCCATCAGAATGGAAAGACATGGCAGAGGGAATGCAAGGTGGTAATCATATTACATTAACACCAGAAAGCAGAGAGTAATGAATGCCAGTGCTCACTTCCTTTCATTTATTACAGGACTACACACGACTCACAGGATGATGCTGACCACATGCAGGGTGGTTTCTTCTCCTTAGCCAAACCTCTCTAAAAACATCCTCCTAAAAGCCCCCAGAGATACATTTATTAGGAAATTCCAAATCTACTCAACTCAACAATAAGGATTAAATGTCCAGAGTCTTATGTTAGAAATATCTTCTAAAAATATTGTATGCAAACAAAAGAAGAAAAGCTAGTAGCTTTAGAATTACATAAAACTCAGTGGACATTGGAGGAGATTCTTCAAAATTGGTAGAGTGATTATAAAATTTTCCAGAATACTAGAACTGAAAGAATGTCTGTCTGTCTGTCTGTCTGTCTGTCTGTCTGTCTAGATGTGTGTATGTGTGTAGGCATAAATTACCTCAATAGGGAAAAAGAGACCAATGTGGCAGGATATTTGATCACACTATGAATCCTGAGATTGTATTAATATGTTTCTAGCAGTGGTGTAGCTCAATCCTAACATATCTTTAATCCAAGAGTTTTCTGTTTACTGTAATCATAAACAGGATGAAGTAAAGTCAACCATAGGTTAAGAGGCAGAACAGACAACCAGTTGACAGAGAGTGAACATCAGAAAAAATATAGATAGTAAGAGAAAGTGAGTAGGATGGATAGAGAGATACACGTGAAGTTGAGGGGATGGATATTCAATTTGAGGTGTTTTTGAGATGGTGTGGGGATGAACCTCCTTTAGGGCATCAACTGTTGAAGAAGGTCTTCTGGGTACTTTTTCTGCCTCTCTGAGCTAGTAGGTTTTCAGCACAGCATCTGGCTCCCAAGTCATTTTAGTAAAATAAATTTGTTGAGATTCTGTTAGAAACAACAGACCAGCAGACAGAAACAGAGATACAAAGACAAATTTATTTTAGAAAATTGGCTCATATTATGACCGTAAATCAGACTGTTGCAATGAAAACTCTTCATATTAAATGAGTAACTGGAGACCCAAGTTCAATTCCAACATTACATAATTACAAGTTATCTCTTATTTAGAAAATTTTTATTTTTTTCTTCTTAAAATCTTCCATTGGATTCAACTTACATTATAAATACTAATAAGTCTTATTTAATAACCACTTATCAGAGAGTGTATACCATATATGTTCTTTTGTGATTGGGTTACCTTACTCAGGATGATATTCTCCAGATCCATCCATTTCCCTAAGAATTTCATAAATTCATTGTTTTTAATAGCTGAGTAGTACTCCATTGTGTAGATGTACCACAGTTTCTGTATCCATTCCTCTGTTGAGGGACATCTGGGTTGTTTCAAGTTTCTGGCTATTATAAATAAGGCTGCTATGAACATGGTGGAGCATGTGTCCTTATTGCATGTTGGAGCATCTTCTGGGTATATGCCCAGTAGTGGTATAGCTGGGTCCTCTGGTAAAACTATGTTCAATTTCAAGAGGAACTGCCAAACTGATTTCCAGAGTGGTTGTACCAGCTTGCAATCCCACAGCAATGGAGGAATGTTCCTCTTTCTCCACAACCTCTCCAGCATCTGCTGTCACCTGAGATTTTATCCTAGCCATTCTGACTTGTGTGAGGTGGAATCCCAGGGTTGTTTTGACCAGAAGTTCGGAATACACGAAGCACAATCCACAAACCACAAGAAACTCAAGAAGAAGGAAGACCAAAATGTGGACACTTCATTCCTTCTTAAAAGGGGGAACAAAATACCCATGGAAGGAGTTGCAGAGACTAACTATGGAGAAAAGACTGGAGGAAGGGCACTCCAGCCTGATATAACTGTCTCCCAAAGGGCTCTGACAGTACCTAATACAGAAGTAGAGGCTCACAGCCATCCATTGAACTGAGTACAGGGTCCCCAAATGAAGGAGTTAGAGAAAGGACAGAAGGAGCTGAATGGTTTGCACTCCTTAGGGCAGACAACAATATGAAATAACAAGTACCCTCAGAGCTCCCAGGGACTAAACCACCAACCAAGGAGTACACATGGTGGGACTGATGGCTCTGGCAGCATGTGTGTAGTAGAGGTGGCCAAGTCGGTCATCAGTGGGAGGAGAGGCCCTTGGCCCTGTGAAGGTTCTATGCCCCAGTGTAGGGGAATGCCAGGGTCAGTAAGCGGAAGAGGGTGGGGTGTCGAGCAGGGGGAGGGGAGAGGGAACAGGGGTTTGTTCTTGTTGTTTTTTGGGTTTTTTTGGATGGAAAACTAGGAAATATGACATGTAAATAAAGAAAATATCCAATAAAAAAATAAGTCTTATTTAAAAAAATGACACTTTAAAATGACTCAAAGGACCATTCACAATATCAGTTAGATATATATTTTACTCTGTGTCTTGGTACTGTTGCTATGCATATTGAAGCATAAAATTAACTACCATATGTGGAGATAAAAGGATTAAACTCGAAGGGCAGTGGTGGCACATGCCTTTGATCCCAACACTTGGGAGATTTCTGAGTTCAAGGCCAGACTGCCAGGGCTATACAGAGAAACACTGTTTCAAAAAGCCAAAAAAAAAAAAAAAAAAAAAAAAAAAGGTGGAAAACATGGGATTTTTTAAAAAGGTGGTTTACAGATTTTGTACTCCTTTATCCATTGATAAAGGATACTGACTAAAACACCAATTGCTTTTAAAGCCCTCCTTCCAACTGCTGCAAACTCTTTAAGATTAAAAACTCCTTAAAGGCAAAGTGGGTAATGTTCACAAAGGCCCTTTAGATGACCTGGAATGGAAGCTGAAAGTCATCTTGCTGCAGGCATTTTAAAAACTTTGCTCTGAGGGGAGTTTCTCAGTCTTCCTGGGCACCCACTACTTGGTCAAGGATGGTTTCCATTGGTGATCTAGGCCTTAGCTTGATAAACAGCAGTCCACTTGGGGATCCCTTTGGATTGAGTTTCCATCCAGGGACAGTTATCCTTCACAATTCTCTCCTTCTGTATCCTTATGAGTTTTAGTTCCTCTTTTTTAAACTTGTGTACTCTATGGTCTTCTCCTTCTATCATGTCTTCTAGTTACAGATTCTGTTAAGACCTGGGTAAGTACTGCTGATCTATCCTACCAGCTGTTATTAGGAATAACATGGCCAAGTTGATTGCATATTCTGTTATGTTCTATGCTTTGGTGTTCTTGAAAACCAATCACAATAGAAGTCAGTTAGGATTGTTTTACATAGTTAGTTAAAATAAGTTTGTGTCTGAACCAAGTGCCCAGCAGCATTTCTTGCACTTGTGTATCAGCCTTTATGATTTTACCTTTGTAAGCTGTCCTTGGGATGGACCCCAACATAAGAGAGACATCTGCACAACATAAGAAGCTATTTGGAATTTGATTTCCACTTTGAGTAGGGGTCAAGTAGAGTTTTAAGTTCCCAAGATTTCCTTGGGACTTGACATCCTACTTGGCAGAAAGAGTCATGTATGTGATTAACAGCCTGCTTGGCAAAGGAAGCCTCCTGCCACAGTTGAATACTTCAAGCAATGGGAATAGGGCAAACGTACAATAATGGCATATTCCTAAGGAAGCCATCTAGCCCTAAATCTTAATTGGTGAAATAACTTGTCACAGTTGTTTGTGGATTCACACTCAGGGTCATAGCCACCTCCAAAGTCTCTTCTGCAGCCCTGGTTGATCCCTCATGGGGTTAATGCTCACTGAGGGGTAACTCTTGGACCCCAACATTTCCCAGTGTCTGGACATAGAAGGAAAGACTTTCACTAGCTGTTTTCTACCTACTTTTTATCCTGATATTGGGGCTCATTTTCTGCCCCCTTTCAGGACGTTTCCATCTCGATAACCATAGGATCCTCTCATTTCAGGTCTGAGTCCACATCCTTCTTCCCTGTCTCCTTAAATCTCGTTTCTTTCTTGGATTCCATGGTACCCTTAATTCTTCATATCTTTTTTTTAAACTGCAATATGGCTTGCTCTCAATATCAACTTGATATCCAGTCTCAATGGCCAAACCTTGGCATGTTGAATTTTCAGATTCTCACAGATTGTGGCAACTTCTGCCACCACACTGAAAAATGATCCAAAACTCATTTCATTCTCAGGCACCTCTGCTCTCCTCTCTCGTCCCTCTCTCTATCCACTGGGTTCAGTTTTACAGAGCAAACAGCTTTCCAGTATGAGTGACAATGCAATGTTGTCACAGGCTGTTTTACAATTCTAAAACTCTTGCTCTGGAGAAGGGATTTGGCCTGCCTGCTATAGACCCAAGTATGTTTGTTTAAAAGTTCTCTCCAAAGTTTCCCTCTTCTGTCAGGCTGTCTACTTGTCTCTGTGACAAGGAAAAGATAAAGTAAAACAGACCATGAAAAGACACTACAGGCTGGAGAATAACTAAGAAGTAAACCATTTCTAGGAGAGGTTATACATGACAAGTGAAATCACTGAGGTTTAATTCTGCATAGCCCTTCCCCTTTTCATTGGTTTTGTTAGTATCATTAAAGCTTTTGTTGAAATGTAAACTTTCCTTTTCTAGGGATTTTCATGGTCATTGGGTTGTGGTTAAAAATAAAATAAGATTTCAAATGACGACAACATGAAAAAGTTAGCTTAAAACTGGTAATCAAAGGGTTGATAATTAAACACATGTAAGTAATTTTAATTCGCTGTAAATATCACATATATAACTTGGAGTCGTATCTTATTGAGGAAAACAGTTGCTTTTGTAAAATGCTTTGTATTATTTTGTTTTCCTTAGACTCAGGAGTCAATGATATGTCTCTAAGATATATTGGGTAAGGATTTATTTTTGTATGTGATTTTTTTTCCCAAAAAGTAAAACTGTAACAGATGAGAAGAAAACCATAAACAAAGTTTACAGTAAATAAGACTTACAAGACAAGGGTCCCCAAACAGAGAAGTTAGAGAAAGAACTGAAGGAGCTGAAGGGGTTTGCAGCCCCATAGGAAGAACAAAAATATCAAACAACCAGACCAGTCCTCTCCTGCCCCCAGAGTTCACAGGGACTAAACCACCAACCAAAGAGTACACATGGAGGGACCCACGGCTCTAACAGCATATGTAGTAGAGGAAGTCCTTGTTGGGCATCAATGGGAGAAGAGGCCCTTGGTCCAGTGTTGGGGAATGCCTTGGTGGGGAGGCAGGAGTGGGAGGGTTGGTGAATGTCTTAGCATTTCTATTCCTGCACAAAATATAATGATCAAGATGCAAGTTTGGGAGGAAAGGGTTTATTCAGCTTACATTTCCAAATTGCTGTTTATCACCAAAGGAGATCAGGACTGCAACTCAAGCAAGTCATGATACAGGAGCTGATGCAAAAGCCATGGAGGGATGTTTCTTACTGGCTTGCTTCCCCTGGCTTGCTCAGTTTGATTTCTAGTAGACAAGAACTCAAGACTACCAGTCCAGGGATGGTACCGCCCACAAAGACCCACGCCCCCTTGATCACTAGTTGAGAAAATACCTTACAGCTGGATCTCAAGGAGGCATTTTTTTTCAAAGCACCTTTCTCTTTGTTAACTCCAACTTGTGTCAATTGACACAAAACCAGTCAGTGCAGTGGGGGAACACTCTCATAGAAGCAGGGGGACAGGGAAGGGATGGGGAGTTTCTGTTGAGAAAACCAGGAAAGGGGATAACATTTGAAATGTAAATAAAGCAAATATCAAAAAATAATTAAACAAAATAAACTGAAAAAACTTACAAACATTTGTTTGATGGATTAAGCTTATAAATTCCTAAAGGTAATGATCTATTCAGGCTAACTAAAACTGACTTAAGATACAATAACTATGTCTTTGTTAACTTTGATAAGATTTAACTCTTTGGAAAAAAAATTGAATCATTAAAAAAACTGTGATATTTTTAAAAGTACAGTGTAAAAGGTTTAGAAATGAGGTTCCTTATTTCCCTCTACTCATTTTCAGGTTATTTTGCTACTAAACAAATTCCAATTCAAAAATTTTAATTTTCATACTCAACCTTAACAGTGATAAAATATAAAAAATATTAATCTCATGAAAAGTACTTATTATAAACTGTTAGAGATAAATAAAATGTGCAAGGTAATGGTCAGTCACCTTACAAAGGATCAAATTCCTTATTGTGCTCAGAACCATGTTCATAGCCATACTAAGTACAAATGAAGATAATTCACAAGGCCGAGCTTTGACCTTTGCAAGTGGTCTCAGCATTAGACCTGTTAAAATTGACTAAAACCAAGTTTGGTAATGTAAAATAATATTCAGAATCAAGCACTAGATAATTTTCCTCAAACCTTTTTAAGTGATCTGCTAAGATAGACATATAAAGTGTTTAATAGAAGAAAAGAACAGGAATAAGGTTCCCATGACAGGCAGAAATACAAGCTTCAGGCAAGAGCCCTAAGGCCACCTCTAAACAGGTCACAAGGTTTCAAATATACACCAAAGAGAAAAATCCTATGCTCTTTACCTTCTCCCTCTCAATAGTACCTATCTTAGCAGATTTCTACCCAGATACTTCCCTGCAATCAATCTTGGATCTACAGCTACTCTGAAATCCACTTGATCACCCTAGACTTGGTGGTCTGCAAACCAAAGAGCCTTTGACCTGATGACTCCCAAAAAAGAGACACTTATCTCTTCCTCAGTGAAAAATGTTGTTACTACATAAACAATTCTGGTCATGTAAGAGAGAAGATTAAGGACCTACAGCAGCTGGCACACCAAATCTGACTGCTAGGAGCTGACCCCAAAACAGGACTCTCCTTATGGTCTCCTGTGGGCTTGTGGCTTATGATTCTGGTCTGTGTTTCCCTCGTAGTAATAATTGCTCCTCATCTCTTCAGGAAAGAATTAACAATGAGATTTCCAACGCTCAGTGAACCTAATGCTTC
>JADRCC010567598.1:0-11623 GCA_019843855.1 Hylomyscus alleni
TTTTTTTTTTTGGTTTTTTGAGACAGGATCTCTCGAAAAGATCCTAGCCCTAGCTGTCCTGGAACTCATTCTGTAGACCAGGCTGGCCTTGAACTCAGAAATCCACCTGCCTCTGCCTCCCAAGTGCTGGGATTAAAGGCATGTGCCACCACCATCCGGCAATAATTTACTCCTAAGTGTGTATTTACATTTGGGGACTGACAACAGGAGGTATGGGGGAAAGCCATGGGCAGCAAACTCCCCAGCTAGTACTAAGGCTGCAAACTCCCTAGCCAGTGCTGAGCCTGTCCCTTCCTCAGCTGCCTCACAAGACCAGTTACCTGACCGAGTTGCCATTTTAAATTAAAGACAACTGTTGTACAGCACATAGTGACAGTGGGTAGACAGCAGAGGCTCTCTAGCTGGCCTGCAAGCATAGTGACAGTGGGCAGACAGCAGAGGCTCTCTAGCTGGCCTGCACAGGGGAGCCACCTTGGTTGTATCTCTGAGGCAGGTGGTGAGGTGATGTCAACCGTCTGTGGACTTGAGACTTTTCAAGTGTAGTTCACCTGTTCCGAACCCCAACGTTTCCGTTCTTCTTCCTTACCCTTCTCCGCCCGCAGGTGTTGATCCTCGACTGCACATTGGTCCCCTGAGGAGCTTTCATTGCAGCCTAGTGACTATTTAGGAATTCTGATTCAAGTTGTCTGGATAGCATTTGAGTTTGATTAAAATAAAACCCTCCCCCAGGTGACAGAGATGCCCAGAGAGGCCTGGGAGCCAAGGCCTGGGTCAGGTGACTGGTCCTGCTGATGGAGGTTTCTACATCCCCTCTACCTCCCTCTTCTTCCCTTAGTCTCTTATTTAAGGCCGAGTGGCTGGCATCGGTTATGCATTGCTCCTTTAAACTGTGACCTTAAAGTGCTTGCCCTTTTAAATGGTGGGCAGGAACGTTTATCTTTCTGAGAAAATCATGGGCTGTGCCCAGCTTTTGTGAAGGGGAACTGTTAGTTTGCTGTCCTTTGAGTTTTGAATTAATTTACTTATCTGTGGATTTTTGAGGAATTCCAATTTTCAAATCTTCCTGTGTGCCACGTTCTGGAGAATTTTGGCCGTTCGGTGTCTGCTTTCCCTGGCTACCTCCTGCATGGTGAAGACTCAGGCTCTTTTCTCCCTTGTTCCTTTCTGATTGCCATTCTTTGTGAGTAAGAAGGTGGATGACCAAGAACAGATGCCATTATCAAGCAAAAGTCTTTCTTTGCTTTTGTCGCAGCAGAAGTCAGTCAGCTGATGGGAAGGTGGCTCGCAAGCTGCAAACTGATGTTAGGTGGTTTGTGTGGGACATAGCTGATCTGGACTGTCCTTACCTCCTTGAAACTTTGTACCCAAGTGATGCATGTCCAACCTTAATCTCGTAGCCCCTAAATGCTCTTCATTTGATATATCTCAAGATTAGAGGCCATTGCTTCTTTGAGCTGTTTTTGGTCATCTTAGCGTGCCCTCAGGCTAGGCCAGAGGGGCAGGCTACTCAAGACCCTCTTTCTGGCTTCTGCAAGAAAACACAAGGCAAGCTCACTCAAGGCTAAATGAGGAAGTTGGGCACAAATTTAGTACTTGGTTTCATCATGTTCTGACCACTTGAGTTTTTATCTTTAGTTGTATAGTGCCTTAGCATGTTCGTAAATGTACAATTTACTAAGCTGTTTTATATAGAGCTTCATATATGGATAATGTCTGTTTGAAAATATTGATACTCTCTCCGTCTTTACTTTGGAGGTCTTGTGACGAGGATAGATATTATTTTGAAACTAAAAGAAAAACTTGAAGATTACTTAACACAGTTATTTTATAGTACTACTCCCACGGTTGAATGCTTTCTTCTGGGCATGGCGTAGCTATGGTTCTCTTGAGCTGTCAGCATCTGCAGGTACCCTCAGGAGTCCCAACACAAGAACCAGGCCATTTCTTTTCCATCATGGAGCAGGGTAAGGGACCAGGAGGCTCCACCCTTCTCCAAGAATTTATAACCAGTTATTGACTACTGGTTGTTGTAAGGTTTACTTGTCTCAACCCTGGGACAAACTAACAAAAGCCATTGAAGGAAGAAAGGAAGAAGGAAGGAAGGAAGGAAAATAGGAGGGTGGGTTGGTTTCTTTTGGCTTACAGTTCCAGGGAGTATGGTCCATTCCAGTTGGGAGTGTTAGATGGCAGGAGCTGAGGATAGCTGGTCACATTGTATCAATAGTCATGTGGCAGGAGCTGAGCTGAGGGTAACTGGTTACATTGTATCTCTAGTCAGGAAGCAGAGAGACATGAATGGCAAGGTTCAGCTACCTTTCTCTTCAAATCAGGCTGAAATGGTGTTACCTACAGGAGGGTTGTCCGTCCCAAGTCAGTTCACCTCATTTTGAAGATCCCTCATTGATGAGATTGTCTTCAGGTTGATTCTTGATCTTCTGAGGTTGGCAATAGAAACTGTCCAAGGGGGTGAAGGTCACGAACCTATGATCCCCAAGGATTTATACATAGTTACCAGATGCTGGGGGGAGAGATATTTTTTTTTCTTTAGTAGTATAGCTATAAGCTGTTCACATACCTCTAAGTAATCTCAATTACCTTAATACTGTTTACGTTGGGTTTTCTGGCTTTTTGTTCTGAGAGCAGCACTTCAATATAAAGTGTCTAAATGAATCACTGATAATGACACAAGGGGCATAAGGGACATCGTATAATCTCTAAGTATCTTTAACTTTATGCACAACCTCTTCAGGCTTACAGTGGGCTCAAGCATGTTTTAGTGTTTTACATTCCTGTACACAGATGAAAATAGTCTCATAGGACATAATCCATATACGTTCTCCTTTTAATCAGTCTCATTATCACCTTAGTACAAATGCTTGCTTGAACTGGCTTTGGTGAATCATTTCACTGAATTGTATTTGAAGGTTCCAGTTCACCGTCTCTGATTATTTCTGCCTCCTCAGCTACATATTTACTTAGTGATGAGAATTTATCAGATGCAGAATCTATAGAATGGGGCAACTGTCATATATATATATATACACACACGTACATATACGTATATACACACACACATATATACACATATATGTATATATTTGTACACACATATATGTATATATATAGTTCACTGTTAATGTAAACATTATTTTACTTTTTAAGTGATAGTTGCATGTGTTTAAAATGCCATAATTTCTTCATTTTGGTTTTCAGAAGTTCTCTTGAGATGGTCTTGTTTATACTCAAGTTGGCTGAGATCTAAGCATTTAACTTAGGTGGGATTCAAACTCACGATCGTCATGCATCAGCCCTTTGAGTGCAGGGGTGACAAATGGGCTCCCACATGCCCAGCGGGGATGATTTTTAATAAGGTGTATGTAAGACTTCACCTTTGAGATGTATCTTCAGTGGGCCAGGGAGGGTGCAGACTCCCTTCTTCATCCTCAGGTGGTGCAAGTGCTTCCTGAGAAGGCTGAGTCTCCAGTGCCCGCATCGCAGTGCTCAGATGAGTCCCCAATGGGAAGGCCACTTTCCCCATGGACTCACCTTACCCATATGAGATTCTTTATCTCGCTTGGGGTAGAGTTGGGCTCTCCCCATACCCTCCTACATTCAAGGCCTGGGGTCACTTGGTTGTCTTTTTAGCTAACTCTCGGGACACAGAGCTAGGAGCCGTGTTAATGGTGAGTTAGTGTGACATGATAGAAGAAAGGAGAATGAATGACGTCATCTTGTTTCTTTCACTTCTCTAGTTGCTTTTCCTTCTTTGCAGGGAGAGTAAGGACTGGGTTTGTGGTGTCTCTCTACACTCTACTGTCCAATCAGAGTTCACTCAGCAGGAACCCAAGATGTGGAATTGAAAGGAAGGTGATGTTGTGGTAGTTGGTTTTGTCAACTTGACAAATGCTATAGTCATCTGACAGACAGGATCCTCTATTGAGAAAATACCTCCATACAATTGACGTGTAGACAATTGTGCATTTTCTTTATTAATGACTGACATGGGGTGGGGGCTCAGCCCACATCAGCCCCGAGCAAGCCAGGAGGAGCAAGCCAGTAAGCCGTGTTCCTTCCCCATGGCCTTTGCTTCATTCAGTTCCTGCTTCCAGCTTTCTGCCTTGAGCCCTTGCCCTGACTTCCCCCAGTGATGGACTGGGACCTGTGAGCTATAAACTGGATTAACCCTTTCTCCCCCCAGGTCACTCTCGTCATGGAGTTTTAGTCCAGCAGTGGTGACCTAGCCAAGACATGATGTCAAGGCTTCACTTACAAACTTCCTGCAATGTGTTTGACAGTTAACACTCACCCTAGTCTAACAGCAGTGAAAGAAAAGTCTGACCGTTGAATCTCATCTTTTTTTTTAATACTAGATTAAAATAAGTACAACATCCCTTTACATCAGTATTGGGCCATGTAGATGAAATTAGGAATTTCCGTTTGCCTTAAATGACCGTAATGTGTAAGCTTAAAAAAAAAAACTATCACGATTTAATGTTGTTAATTTTTATTCGAATAAAATTTATTGCTGAAGGTCTCATGTCCCGTCGGAAATAATTTAGGACCAGACAGAAGTAATTTGCTTTAAGGATATTTTATGTCAGGTTTGACTAATTTTATGGGCTAGGTTTATGAGGCAAGTGCTTCGGAGGCTGATCCATTACGATATTTCCAGGGCTTAACATGAGATGCCCCTCCATGGCGATAGGCCTTCTCGGTGGCCTAGTGCAGCAGCTGTGCTTGTTAATACAGTGACTAACAGACTGAAGGAGGCCTCGCTTCATTTCATCTTGCCTCTTCAAGTAAGAAGCACTGGAGTTGAGTCCTTTATTAAAGGAGCCAGAAATGTGTGTAATTGGAAGCACTAATGAAGCCATATAAACAGCTAATTACTTGGCTAGAAATGAGCGCACAACTTCTTTGCTCCTGAAACTGGAGCTAGAGGGAGAAAAGAATGATGCTGTGGTTTGAAAGATCTAAATTCACACCGATGTCATCATTTCCAGAGACTTCTCCCGCTTCGAACATCTGTCAGGATGTTCGGAAACTCAGTCCCTGAAAGGTTCTGTTTGAAGATTTGAGAGATGCAAATGGCAGCTTGAGAAATACACGATTAAGTTTGGATAGGGTTGGTTTCTGCCTCCTCCTTTTGAGTTTTGTGTCTCGCCCTTGGTCTCTGGTGGAGGCAATTCTTTGTATACAAACATGACAGTTTTTGAAGGGTTTTCAGGTGGTGCGTCATTATGAACTAACAAAGTGCCTAGAGCTGATTCTTGTCTGTCTTGATAGTTAAAGGTACATCATTTTACAGAAAACCAAAACAAAGAAGTTATATCATGTTTTGATGAAAGGAATGTAGTAAAATTATGGCTTTGCTGGACAAAGAGAAGGAGAGGCAGCTTAGCACTTAACACTAGATACGGAGATATCTTTCTTGTTGGTTTCTGTAGTTTTTAGTCCTCATGTAGCCTATCTCTGACCTCGTGGTTTGTAGCATTTGTGTTTCCTGGCCCTTTACTCCTGCAGTTGTCTCCTAAGATCAGGGCTGAGCGCTCCTTAAAGTGGAGAATGTCCTGTTAACCTAGCGTTCCTTCAGGGAATTATGATGAATCCGCTTGAAGGGTAGGTTCAAATTTGACTCTTAAACATTGTTTTCCTGGCTAAGATCACCAAATAGAGAAGCTGCAGGGCTTTCACATCATTAAAATGATCTTCTTGGGTTGAGTTTGTGGCTTAGTTGGTAGAGTGCTCGCCTAGCCTGCACGAGGCCGTGGATTCTGTCTCAGTATTGCACTGATGTGGTGTCTCCTCCCTGCAATCCCAACACTTGAGAGGTCAAACACACCCACCCTGAGTTTGGGTAGGTCAGTGCTCTGAGCAGAAAAGCAGCTGAAATTGCCTTTCTTTTATCTAGAATGGCTGGGCTGTGGTGTAAAGGCTGTGTGTCTTCTCATGCCATTTGCTGGTCTTGAGAACCCGTCTTGGATGATAAAGAAGTGCTCAACATTGTGGCTATTTGGGTTCCCTCTTGCTCTGCATTATGGCTAAGCTCCCAGGATGCTCCTCCCGCTGCCTCTGTCTCTGGGTCCTGCTATGACCCTTACCTTCTCCCTGCATTCTTTCAGCTGTGCTTTAAAACCCTCTTTTGTTTGTGATGGATTTTAGACCTTTCCTCTCTTTCCACAAGTATTTTGACGTTAGATTCTAGCTTTATTTATAGGATTCGATCTCGTTATAATAAAGAAAATTGTTTAGATGCATGGCAGAGTCAAGGAAACTCGGGGGCGGATGACTGTTTGTATATATAAAATCACACAAAAGGAAACACTCACCAAGCTTCTGATTCACAGTTTTAAGATAATAACCTAAGGGTTTGAGGGTAGATACGTAAGCTCTTTTTGCCTGCATTCTCGCTCACACTGAAAACTGGAGGGTTGGCTTGGCTTCCCAGGTTGTCTGTCTCTCAGGAGATAGAAGCAACACTGATTTGGTGTCAGTTCACTGTGCCCTGCCACCATTATAAAGGGGCTTGCTTATGTAGACACCTCCACACACCTTCCACACGTTCTGCACACGCCCACAGTATCTAGTTTATGGGAGAAAAAGGTGAGAGTGATAGAGAACACAGCACTGTGAAATGGCCGCCAACCTTGCCCAATGTTAAAATAGCGCTAGCTGGTTAAAATTAGAGTTAACTATTTAGCGAGGCTTTGCCATGGAAGCTGATCTTCGCCATGTGATCAGTTGATATAGAATACCCTCTCTGTCCAGTTGAGCATCTGATGAAGAACAGAGCTTGTATTTAGAGTACGTGTTGTGCTGTGTTGTGCCGGGCGGTGGTGGCACATGCCTTTAATCCCAGCACTTGGGAGGCAGAGGCAGGCGGATTTCTGAGTTCGAGGCCAGCCTGGTCTACAGAGTGAGTTCCAGGACAGCTGGGGCTACAGAGAAACCCTGTCTCGAAAAACAAAACAAAAAAAAAAAACAAACAACAACAACAAAAAAACAAAAGTACGTGTTGTTTGAAATGTACTTTGACTGCTCGGAGTTGACTCTGTGATCAGTGTGTACCCCAGAGGCATGCTGGGATTGGGAGAGATGCCTTGTCCTCTCTGCCTGCTCCTCCTCAAATGGCTCTCAGTGTGCCTGGATTAAAGCTCCTGGGTTAATTCCCCGAAGTACAGGTCACTCCATGCTCTCATCTGGGAAACCATCTTTGGGAAACACCATGTAGATTTGTTGTTGCTCTTAATTTGCATCATTAATTTGTCATTTGGATCTTATTAGCCTTGGATCTTTTTTCCCCCTTTCTAGATCATATCAAGTTGTGAAAGATTTATAAATAAAAGAATAGATCACAGTTTTGGGAGAACTGCTTGTTGACCCGAGTAACTGGGCCTTAGGTGTGACTAAGGCCTAGCAGACTGCGCAGACCAATCTGTGTAATCACAAGAAGCAGGGAATATGATTTTACCAAGGGATAACGTGGAAGATAGGCGTGTGAGGGTATGGAGTACCAGGAGGAGCATAGGACAGACTGGAGGTTTGCACTCTCCACCAAGCTTTTCAGTTCAGTTTCAACTGCCGGTATTGAAATGGTTTCTTCCTGCACACAATTTATGTAAACCCAGAGAGGTTTAAGGACGGTTCTCATAAGTGGAAACTGAAGGTGGCAAGATATTGTTGTGGTGGTTGCATTGTTTGGGGTCCTGATTATGAATGCAGAATCTATTGCATGTGAACTGGTGAATTCTCCTTGTCTGCCTGTAAATACGCCTCAGAGCGAGGTCCCCTGAGAAGTCATTAGGTTTGCTGCAGTTGAAGAAGCTCACAGCACTTTACATGGTGATGTGAGTCTCTGAGAGACAGCTCTGGGAAGGCAGTGATGCTCAGCAGAGGGGCTTTTGAGCATTCTACATTGTTCCCTGAAGCAGCAGCTGAGGAACAAGTGTAGGCTCTGGGGTACCGTAGGTTTGATAGCTAAGAGCATGTTGAGCATCATTGTGGAAGTAATTGGTTGTGGCAAGGCTACAGGGTATTTCCTTCCTTATTGAATAGAATTAGACAGCTGGGATTCCTGGATTGTGGATGAAATGGTGGAACTACAGATGACCATTAAATAACAATCTGTATCACGCGCAAAGGTCACTTTCAGCTACCTACTGTTCGCAGCAAGCAACCTTATAGAGAATTCACTTCTGCTGAACATTCATGCACAGATTTCTTTTTCTTTTTCTTTTTTCTTTTTGAGATAGGATTTCATACCGTCTCTGCTATCCTTGAACCCTCTCTGAAGCTGAGGATGGCTTTGAACTCTTGATCTTCGGTACCCACCCACTAAAACAGGCATTTACCACCATACCTGGTTTTACAGATTATCTGTACAAAAGTCAAATTTTGTTTTCTGGTATGAATGCTGCTTTACGACGCATATGTTTAATGTTTAAAATAACTGTCACCTGCCAGTCTCTTCTTCCAAGCAGCTGGCTCAGGCTCCTCTATCCTCATCAGAACTTGGCTCAATGGTGAACCTACATCAAGGGCCCGAGGAACATGGTGCTATTTCTTCATTTCGCATGCTCGCAATTCTTCATTGAGGAATTTCTAGTTTATTAACTTTTATCACTGCTGTATATTGTCCTCTGGCTGATGGAATGGTGACTTTACGGTGACTTCTCATCTAGTTTGAGTTCTCATTGAAACTTGCACTTTTGTGCTGTGCTCCTGCATGAGAAACAGTGTTTGTATATGTTTTTTTTTTTTTTTCCTTTTGGGACAGAGTCTCCTAATGTAGCCCAGGTTGGCTTAGAACTTATCTTATTCCTGCCTTTGCCTGCCGGGTGCTGGGATTACAGTCAGTCATCTGTCGCCATGCCCAGCGTGGATCCTCTTATCACTGTCTGTGTCTGTAAGAGGGTTGGCTTTAAGAGGAAGGGGAAGGCAGGAGTGAGTGTTTCCTGCAGTTGACTTTGCCATCCATTCCCAACACGCTCAGGGGCTTCATGTTTTTGTCAGATCCTCTTGGGTGATTCTCAGCCCTTTGCCCTGTAAGTCACCCAGTGGAGCTAAAGCCAACAACAAAGCATGATGGCTGCTCTCTCCGCCGCAGTCCTCATTCATCGGGTCAGTGGAGTTAGGCGCTGGCACTCTTGAAGTTTTTGGGTGAGCTTGGAAATGCAGCATCATGCTGGGGTTTCCTACATCAAACTCAGTGTTTGTGTTCATTCTTGGAGGTACTGGGGAACCACAGTACCTCCACCAGATACATTTGGTCCACTTTCCTGGAGAAGCGGCTTTCCTACAGTGAAAAAACAGTATTTCCAATTAACCTCTGACCCTAGGCAAAAGTCAGCCCCCTTTTCATAGAGTATTAAATCAGCATTTCTCTTCCCTTCTCCCCTTCCTTCCCTGTCCTCTCTCTTCCTTCTTCCTCCTACCCCTCTCCTCTCTTCTCTTTTCTTACCTTTCCTCTCATCCCACTCCCCCATCCCAGTTGCTGTATAGCCCAGGCTGGTCTTGATCTCCTGCCTCAGCCTGTCAGTGATGAGATTACATGTGTCCCATGGCCCTTTTTATGTGAAGTTCCTTTGTTAATTGAGACAGAGTCTGACCGGGCATTCTGTCTGGCCATGAACTTACAGTCCCCCTCTCGAATGATGGGCGCATGCACGTTTAGAGAAGCAAAAGCCAAAGCCAGGCAGGATTCTGGAGAGACTTGGCTGCGGTGAGCTCCTCTGCAGATGCGGCATCTTTACAGGACTCTGCCACTGGCACTGTTTGGAGAGGTCTGAAGACCTGAGCGTGCAGGGAGGAACACTGTTGCACAGTGTTTATTACTTTGTTACTCTGTAACCTAGGTGCCTGGACAAATGTGATACTTTGTGGTCTGAATCACTTTGATTTAGAAGACTTTGCCCCTTTTTTTCCTCTATCAACATTTTTAACGCTGTCTGTCAAAGCATTTCTCCTGAATAAAGAGACTTAAAAAAAAAAATAGAATGCTTCCTGCTTTTTTCCTCCTTCTTCTCCCTCCCTTCATTTTTTTCCCTGTCTTTAGCTCGGGGGTGACAAGAGTCCCATGGCTCTCAGTTCTGAACTTGGGAAGCACTCTATTCGTTCTTGGAAGGCTATGCTGCTGTTAAGGAGCGTGTCCTCAGCCCTGCGCTCTCACGTTGGCAGGGATGAGCTGCCTTCTTCTGCCTTGCAGTTTGTAACGTCAACTGAATGGTGTAGTTGGGGACCTGGGTTATTCTGTGGGGCTGCTTCTGACGTTTGAAGAAAGCCACGTATTTCGGAATCCAGCACACTAATAATTCTCCTGACGAAAAGTTCTCCCAGAGATGGGCGCTTCCCGCCCTCCAGGCTGACACCCTGGCAGAGCTAACAAGCATGCACGTGGGTTGCTTTCCCAACACATGTTGAAGGAAAAAAATACTTCCCTGAAGTGGAAACTTCTGGTGCCTTTGGAAAGTCAATTATGTCAAATGATGTTTTGTTAGGGCACACACACAGGTGAAAGGGTGTTTTGCTAAAGCAGACTCATGAAAGAATGTTTTACTGAAGCAGACACAGGTGAAAGGGTGTTTTGCTATAGCAGACTCATGAAAGGATGCATGAAATATAAAAGGAATATAAATATGACCCCGCAGACTGTGGGAGCTTGAACATTGGTTTGCTTTGCTCTGCCTCCTTAGTCTTCACTAGTGATATATATTGGTTTGGTTTGCCTTACATTTCATTGTTGAGCTTCACCTGTGGTGACTTCATAGAGAGAAACTCACCAGAGACGTCCTCTAGAGATTCCTGTGGCTTCTTGCTGCTTCCTTGGACTTGGGGGCCACAAGGTTTCTTCTGGATTGAACTGCCCTTGCTGGTTCATGTGTGGTGTCTGCCTAGTGGGCCCGACTGCAGCTACTGATTTGTGTTTGGTGTTTGCTAGCAGACTGGACTAAGAACAACAAATATTGGAATCGCCCAAAGAACTAGTTCTAAACAGGTCCAATTTCCCTGTCTCCTAATAATCTTTCTTTTCTACCTCCTCTGGTGGGTGATGGGCTAGAAGGGAGGTGAACCTTATGAAAGTAGGTTGTGAAAGATACGTGCCTACACTTCCCTTTCCTTCTCACATTGGTCTACTTTTCTGGAAGAGATCAACAGCTTGATGAACCAAACTTATCCAATTTCAGCATTCTGGAAATCGTGTCAACAGTCGCTTGAGCATTCCCCCCCATTAAGATATAAGCTGGTGTCGTGTGTAAATGGAGCCTTCCAAAGATCAACTACAGTTGGTTCATCTGTTATGAAGAGCTCTACTCTGAAGCCAGACCTTATAGTGTATGGCTCCTGTGAAGGAGAGAGCACGGGACCAGCAGCTACACTCACTGCCTGAGTGCTAATCTTGCCTTTGGCCACGTGCTGGCTGAGCAAGTTACTTCTGCCTTGGTCTCCCCTTCTTTAAAACAAGAGTAAGATTTGGATCAAGCATAAATAAACATGTTGAGAACTCTAAAGGAATGCATGGCCTGTGACTGGTGCTTGGTAAAGGAGCTAGTGTTTTAATGGAGAGGAAATAGAGGTGGTGTCTTAGTTTGGGTTTTGTCACCGTGACGAGACACCATGACCAAGG
>JADRCC010567601.1:0-11516 GCA_019843855.1 Hylomyscus alleni
ACACACACACACACACCACACACACACACACACACACACACACACACACACACACACACTATTGCTGCTAATGGATTGAAATCATTCTTTTAATTGTTAAACTGAGGGGTAGTCCCGAATTCATGATAAGAACAAGAATGATGGTCATATTTATAGGGCATTTCTCTTTTGTCCTCTCAAAAGGAAGCCAGGCATCTTGCTTCTGATAACATAGTGAACATGAGTGACGTTGTGCAGCATTTAGCTCTGTGTCTACCTATCTATTGTCTCCTTACTTAGCTGTACAGTTTCATATAAGTTACTTGACCCCTCTGTGCCTTGTAGGCAAAATGAGTTTGCATTTGTGGGAATTATATGAAATTGGATATGCCTGCCATGTTTTTAGTGCACAAAATGTATGTTTCAAGAGCAGTGAGGATGTAATGAGGATATATTGTGATTGAACTCACCATCACAAGTACTGGCTTTAATAATTGTACTGCCAACACGCTCCTTCCTATAAGCCTACTTTTTAATGAGCCTTTCCCCTTTGTGGGGAGCTGATGAGATGATGTTAAATTTATTCCTCTGACTACACTTCATGGCTCCCCTAAGTAGCTGAGTAGAATCTTAGACATATGAAATAATGAGCCAATTTAAGTTGCTGTATTTTTGTAAAGCGCCGGAAAAAGAGGAAAGCACTTCAAAGTAATTAGCATGAACACGCTCAATTACGTTTCTGTGCAGCAGGCCAACACTGCTGCCTGGAAACTCTGAAGTTAGGAATCTCAGGATTCACCCTCCCCAGCTCGCTGAGATGCTAAGTCGCCACCCTCTTCTCTCAGGATGGTCTTTCACAGAATTATTAAGTATTAAAAGGTTAAAGACTAAGAAAACACTGGCAAAGGGGGGGTACGAACGTCCTCCCATCAGGCCGATCGGTGGAAGGGTAGGGTCACTGAATGTAGCCTTATTTCTGCTGGCTATGTTTCTTTCCTACCCGAGCTCCAAAGTAAGCGGACTGTGTAAGCAGAAGTGAAATACACAACCCCCTTGTTACCGAGCTGCAAAGCATTCTCCGCTTGTGGTTTTCTTCAAATGAGGCTGCTTGGAATATGTGTTTGAAAACACTGAGGCTCTTTATTAATCAGGTTCTTCACTGGGCCTGCCAGCATAACGTTTCATTGATGTCAAAACTCCCTTAAAAATGGTTTTGGAGCCACTTCTTGTACACAGACTTCAACAGAAGAAATATTTTTGGAATTGTAAATAGAATAATTGAGGCAAATATTTGCCCATTTGGAAAGCTCCTGTAACAGCTTTAATGTTCGGCTGAATTTTAAATATGCAGATCGAGGTTTTGGGTGGTAAACTCAGGGAGGCGAGGGGAGCACCCCAGATCTGGACTTCTGCCATAGAGATAACTCTCAAAGTGAATTGACCGTGGAAAGTCATTTTTGAAAAGATAGATTAGTTCTTCGGAAGGAGCAAGCAGTGATTAATGGAATTAACCAATTCAAAGGAAGGAGATAGCAGTTGGAAGGGGCTCTCTAAGAATAAACCACAAAAGGAAAATCTAGGGGACAAAGAGAGTCTAGATACTCTGAGTGAAGAATGCACAGGCCTGCTCCTCAATCTGCAAGGACTTAGGAGTCGGTCATAATTATTCAGATGGTCATATCAGAGTGATGCCACAGAAGCTAAAACATCTAAACTTCATAGCAAATACCTCAATGCTGGTCCCACATAGTATATTCTACATTTGGAAATTCAGTTGTTCATATACATCTTCTTGTAAAAGGAAGTGTGTATTAAGGAAACTTAGCAATTCTGGTGTGTGTGTGTGTGTGTGTGTGTGTGTGTGTGTTTTCATGCAGAGACATTAAGTTAATGATTGTACATAAGTGTTTGTGGGGCTACATGACATTAGCCTATTACTGTTAAATACTTTAACTGTATTATGTTATTTGTTTAATTTCCACATAAGAACCATAAGCACAGAAAAGTGAATGGGCCAAGAAGCAAAGATAAAAACAAAACACAAACAGCAACAAATGCATTCTCCAAAGAAGCAAAATGAAAGAGATAGAGGAAGGAGGTTCTTGGTCCTTATAGCATTCCTTTTATGAGCCTCAGTGGCTATTGAGGTTCTGATACATTTTCTTCCTTTTTTTTCCCTACAATGTGTCTGTGATTTTCCCACTAGTAGCAATAATTACACGTCCTTCCACAAAGCATAGCTACTTCAAGCTGGTTTTTATTTATGGAAACTTCTGATTGCCTTTTTTGACATCAGAGAAACCAAAGGAAAAGGATAACCAATGGGAAGACTCTTCCCTGAGGGAAACATTTCTTATACTCTCAGCATCATCCAGTTGCCCAAGTTCTTTGTGTATGGTTGATCTCCCTGCCCATCACTCCTTATTGGCATGTCTGATGGTGTCATTGCTGTTCAGGTCTTATTTAGGCAGCCATGTTGATGGTGCTCTATAGATGGAGACTTTCTGACATTTCTATAAAAGTGTGGTGTATATAAGCTATAGGACAGTATTTAACTGTGAACAAAAATGAAATTGTGAAATTTTCAGGTAAATAGATGGAACTAGAAAAGATCATCTTGAGTGGGCAATCTCAACAAATGTCCCATGTTCCCACTTACCCATGGCTCCTAGTTTCAACTTTTTAAATATGAATGTGTCTACAACCCAAATAACTGCAGAAAACAGGAAACCAAAGGTCCATAAAAGGAAACCAAGGGTTGAGGTCGGATAAAAAGTGTAGAGAGGGGAATATCAAGGTATAAGTGATTTTTAAGGAGTAAATGTTAAAATAGGTGCTTTAATTAGAGAGGAGGAGAAGGGAGACAAATATAGAAGACTGTGAGTAAAGTAACTGGAAGGGTGAATGAAAAATCACAAGGCATCATATTTTATATATATATATATATATATATAAATCTATAGATATATATATATATATCTAAAATAAAGCATAAAAGGAGGTATGTGTATATATAGTTTAAATGGAAGTTTACCAACTGAACTGGCAATCCTCTTCTCCAAGATCCATAGAATATCTAACAAAAACCCCAACACTAAGTATGAGACATAGTCTGTTGAGTTGCTTGTTAGGGTTATACAAGAGACTCTTAAAACATCATAGGCTATTGCTGTCTCCTTTGGTTGTCTTCCAGAAGTGGAAGATAAGTCCTTATTGCAGAAGTCATTATGCACTTTGGACAAAGAATCTCGAGGAGCAGAGGTGGATCTGTTGTAAAAGCATCTTTCCTGAGGATTAACCTTCATGGTACCAGAAGGAGTTATGCAAGCTTCCAAGAGCAAGAAACACACAGGAGTCCTATTAACTTATCACACCTAGGAATGACAGCAAAGAGTATGACGGGATAACTTTAAGGATGCAAAGGTAGTACAAATATCTTGGCTGTAACCAATAACACAATAATTGAATGTAAGACCTACTCCAAAAGCATGAAATCATGCCTGTAATGAAAATCTAGCCACACACCCAGTGTTAGTGAAGTCATGGATCTTGGTGGTGAACGTACAACCACCACTTTACTAAACCAGCATGCATAATCCCTAACTACATTATAAATATTTGTGCTTATGCCCACAGATAAGTGTAATCCTTATGCTTCATCAAGGAGACTTCTATTTTCAGCAGATGGTGGTTATTATTGAGAACCGCAACAGATGAACAAAGTAAGACTCGGATATTGGGGCTACTGCAAAGCAGCCCACGGTTAAATGTAATTTGAGGCAAACTACCACAACTCTGAGGTTACAGTAATGACTGTGGAGTTCTGAACAACAAAGAAAACAAAGAAAAGATTCCTGTGTATGCAGAGGTAGTGTAGTGGGACAGAGTCAAACTGGGGTGCTAAGAGCCAAGAGATGGTCCTGTAGCCAGGAGCCGATGGCAAAAACTACTTAGTTCTTTGAAGAGAAAGCAAGTAAAATCAAGTCTCTGTCATTACTTTTGGACAATATGATGGACGTTGAGTCAATGGATGAGTCATTGAAAAAGATATAGCATGGCTAAACCTGGAAGCTCCCACAATAGTCCTCTCAGAGTCCTCTTAGACCTTTCCTTTGCTTTGCAATGATAACATTGTTTAGAGAAAGCTGAAAATCTAGTGTGATTGTGTTTACCCCAGTATTTGTGCTGTTCTCACTTCCTGTGCACTTGGTACCATGCTAGGCTCAGGGTGCAAAGATGCATAAAACCCAGTCTTCACCAGGGATGGCAAATGTGTGACAATTTGTAGTTACATCCCTGTCCCTCATCACTCGTCTTCCTGCATGTGTGCGTGTGTGCATGTGGCCCCCACCTTTCCTGAACAGGCAGCCACTATGAGCAGCAGAAAGTGATGGGCAAGTTTAAACGAATGGGCCCCTCTGCTTCTAAAGGCCACTTGTCTTCATAAGAGAGAGAAACTGGAATCTGTCTTTATCTGTGTTAGTCTACCTGTTTTGGCCTCAAAAGAATAGAAAAGCAGCCTGGAAGAAGTTTGCTTACTAAAAATGTTTAATTTCCAATGTGCTTTCTTGTGATTTGAGGGTGAATTTTCTGTGAATAAAGGCAATGCCATTAGGTGAACATTTCTTCTTGAATGCAAACTTACTTTTTGCCTGAGAGCTCCTCTTTTGCTATGAAGACTGAGGTGAAATTAAGATCCAGAATCCCAGTTTAAAGGGAGTATAACCACTTGCTAGAACTGCAGTGTATCTACCCCAGGGGTCCCAAGAATGTGCTAACCCCTGGCTGCCAGTTCAGTTGCAGCCAAGAAAATCAAGCATCTAAGAACTCCTCAGGGAAGGCAGGGTGGTGAATGGGGACCTGTCATAAAATACACACCTTCAAGAGAGCAAGAATCCCAGGTAACTTCCCTCCCTCTCTGTGGCAAGTGGAGGTAATAGAACTTCTCTCTGTGGACACTAAGAAGGCTTTGCTTGTTCTGTGGCTTTGGCCATTTATATTTAATTTATGCTTTTAATTTTCTGGAAAGAGCCCAGAGGAGCCCATTGCCTGATGGAGTGTATGATACCAATTTTGTAAATATAGAATAAAATATAAAGTAAAAGTGCTCGAGTGCCTCTGAGTATATTCAAAACAGAATGAAGAGACTCCTTCAGTTCTGGGGTACAAATGATCCTTCCACTTTCCTGCAGTGGTTGAATGTAAGTGAGGGAAGGTGAGGAGGAGAGAGACAGTGGGGGGACATTGAAGAGACAGGATGGAGCATGAGGCACAGCTGAATTGGACTTAAATGTTGGACCCACTAGCTTTCTTGAAAATGGAAGATTATATCTGTGCAAAATCTGGATTTCATGGTGAGAAAAAAAATCAAACATAACACTTTTCACTCTGAATCACTTTACCCAAAAGAGGATTTGAATCGAAACCTTTATTACTGCCAATAAGTGAGTTTACCTAAATAATCTCAAGCACTTTGGAAGGAGAGTAAGGCAGCTGCTGCTTGGCAGACAAGAAGGAGAGGGATGGTGTCCTAGAGCAACTTCTGCTGCTCTTGAACCTGCTCATAGATCTCCCTCCCTCTGGCTCCCAATGTTGTCCATCAGGCCAACTGTAGAAGATGGCATCATGGACATTCTGCTGTCGTATTAACATACGTTGTTGCTTGGCATTCCCTATGAATGACAATTGGACTTGGTGGTTGGAAAGGATATGGCAAGATATTTAAGTCCACCTAAGTTCAGAAAATCACTATAGAGATCACCCAGACCCTCATGTTCTTTGCATCTGTATTCAGAATTGAATTTAGGATATTTTGATTGGAGTTTTAGGTTCTATATTCAGTGAGTGGTCTTAAAAAATAGGACTTTTATCAATCCATTAGGAAACCTGATAAGAATGGACAATTTCTCCAAAGCTGAAGTCTATGCATGCTCTTCTTATCCTGAGTGGAATCATGTATGGACTCCTAGGTTGATACATAGATTCTGATTACACAAGTGTAGACTCACATCAGCAATAAATAATATTGCACAGCCACTAGGTGTACCTGTGTAAATATAACTTTAGTGGTTACAAGAGTAGAACTTTATCATTCTTATTATGTGTCAAACCTATCCTTTTTATTTTACTTATATTGGTATAATTAATCCCCATCAGTTTACAGGGCTATCACATAGTTACTTGGGGTGTCTTAGTTAATGATTATAAATCAAATAGTTCTAAATAAAGAAACCTTTGGTTGTTTAGGTTGTTCTGGGTATTATAATTGGGGTCTTGAATGCGATAGGCAAGCATTCTACCACTTAAATCCATCTATAGCATCATAAATGCGTGATTTCACTCTGGTAGAGGTCACAAGTCAAAATGGAATGTCACTGGAATGCAACATCCTTCTAGCAGCTCAGAGAGGATATTTTATGCTTCTTTTCTGGTTTCTCAGGATTTTCCGGAAATGAGTGACATTTCTTGGTTTGAGGATATGTTCTGACCTCTGCCAGTTTTCTAAAAGCCATTTCCTCTGTGAATCTCTCAGTTATCTTTCATTGTGAAATTTAGAAATACCTTAAATATAGAATAATTTCATCAGGAAATTATCTTAGTTACTTACAAAATGATCCTCATTCCAAATAAAGTCACATTCTGAGATTTTTTTTTTATGTGACCACATTATGAATACACTACAGCCCTCAAGTCATAGACTTTAACTTCAGTTAAGTCATTAAAGGTCACAAAGAGGAAATCAAGCAAGGAGCTCAACTATATTAACCATGTGGATTAAGAGACGTTGTCTTCAGACAACAGTATGTACTTTTCTTTTGTTCTAGACTCCTTTGTCTTTCTCTGTTGGGAGACAGGGCACCAGAAATGATAACCATATTAGTCAGCTTCTAGTTACTATAGCTGGAAGTTATATCCGAGATATACACAAGATACTCACACTACACAAAGCAGAGGTTTATTTATGCTCACACTTTTGCAAGTTTCAGTCCATAGTTGGTTGCTGCTATTGGTTTTAGGCTCATGTAGAGAGTATTACATTATTTCACTGTGCATGTGGCAGAGAAAAGCCACAAGTCTCCTGGCCATGAAGTGAAGGAGAGGGAGTGCTAAGACTCTATTTTCTCATTCATTATGCATTTAATGAATGAAAAATTTTCAATAGACTCTATTTCCTAATGGCTACAGAATGTACCATCAGTGGGAGGAAGCCTTTGAGGCTTGATTAGCTGAAAACCTGATCCCATGGTCCACAGGTATCCCAGGATAGCTATGAGTGTGCAAACAACGTTGTAGACTACAAGATCATGCTAGTCAAAAGGTTGGGCACTTCTACTACTTCATGGGCTTTTGGACATATAATTTCCAAGTTACTGTAGCATGATGAGCAAATTGACATGGGATTCTATTTTTTAAAGTTTTTATTGGTTATTTTATTTTAATTTTTTACATTTCAAATGTTATCCCCTTCCAAGTTTTCCCTCCAAAACCCCTCTATCCCACCACCCTTCCCCCTACTACTTTGAGGGTACTCCCCTACCCACTTACCTACTTCTGCCTCACCACTCTAGCATTTCCCTATGCTGGGGCATCACGCCTACACAGGACCAAGGGCCTCCACTCTCATTGATGCCAGAAAAGGGCTGCCTCTATTACATATGCAGCTAGAGTCATGTGTCCCTATATTTGTATTCTTTGGTTGGTGGTTTAGTCCCTGGAAGCTCTGAGGGTGGTCGGTTGATATTGTTGTTCTTCATATGGAGTTGCAACTCCATAGGACTGTTCCTTCAGTCCTTCGACTAACCCTTCCTTTTGGGTCCTTGTGCTCAGTCTGATGGTTCGCTGCAAGCATCCTTATTTGTATTGGTAAGGCTCTGGCAGAGCCTCTCAGGAGACAGCTATATCAGGATCCCGTCAGTAAGCATTTCTTGGCATTAGCAACAGTGACTGGGTTTGGTGTCTGCATAAGGGATGGATTCCCAGGTGGGGCAGTCTCTGGATGGCCTTTCCTTCAGTCTCTGCTCCACTCTTTGTCCCTGTATTTCCTTTAGATTGGAGCAATTCTGGGTTAAAACTTTTGATATGTTTGGGTGGCCCTGCCTAACCTCTCCATATGGTCTCTACATGTTCTATCTCCCCTTTGTTTGGTATTTCAGCTATTGTCCTCCCTGTTGGGTTCTGGGAGCCTCTTACTTTCCTGGAATCTGGGACTTTCTGTTGGCTACCCCTCAGTTCTACATACCCCCATTGCTACACACCTCTGTTCAATTTCCTGACCCTCTGTACATCTCTGCCGTCTCCTCCCACACCTGTTCTTGCTCCTCCTTTTTCTCCTCTCCCCATCCTCCCTTACTCTCAAGTCCCTCCCACCCTCTACCTCCTATGATTATTTTGTTCTCCTTTCTAAGTAGGATTGAAGCACCCCATGTTGGCATTACTTCTTCTTGACCTTCATATAGTCTGTAAGTTGTATCACGGGTATTCTGAGCTTTTTTCCCTAATATCCACTTATTAGTGAGTACATAGATATGGGATTCTTCAACTTATCAGTTCACGCTATCTATAGTTGATCATAGATACCTTTGGTGACCTACCAAGCAGGCAAGGGTCCCTTGTACACTCATATGTACTGTGTGCTCATCTGTACATGACAGACTGTGCAATTAATGGTTTACAACTGCAGCCTGCTCTGGGAGATGGCTCTTCAGAGATTGAAGCCATCTTGGCTGAAGGAAAACCTTTTATCGCATTGGTATCTAATGGATGTTGACCACATGGGAAGGGATGCTAAAGCTCTACATTTTTATTTCTAGTCTCGACTGAATGCCCTCATACCAGCCTTTTCCTGTTCTCACATTCTTGCCTATTTGGGAATGGGTCTAGTCTAGTTAAAGGCTTGGGGCTTCAGAAACAGAAACCATCATATATTTCTGAACAAGATCCATTCTGTTACATTTTTGATGGTTTTTTATTAGTTTTTTGTTATTTATTTGTTTTTTGTTTGTATTCTTTGGATCAATTCTCCCCCTCTTTCTCTGAGGCTGTGAGAAACATTTGAAATAATATGGATAGCATGAACAGTACCACAGTTGGCACATAAAATAGACTCAGACAAGGTGGAAAGTTCTTGTGTCTCTCTCATTTCCAGGGCTAAGCAGAGTACTGAGGAGTCTTATGGTGTTGAATGCAGCATCCTAAATGGTCAGGATATCAAGGTACAGCCACCTGGAGGTAGTCATCTATTCAGGTGACCAAATGAACTGGGAGATAATGGAAATGGAGGTTTCTGTGGGGGAGTAAAAAGCATACCTTAAAAAAATGAAGAGAAAATGTGAGTGTCATGAGGCCACAGAGTGAATTTGACTGTGTGTGACATCCTTGCTGAAATCCTATCCCACTGGACCATCAGGTGAGCAATTAGAGAAAGTGGCTGAAATTGCTTCCATGTTTTTTTTCTCCTTCTAAAAATATCTATGCTGAGAGTGCAGAAAGTTGCTGCACTTGCATGCATGTATGTGTTTTAGGGCTGTGTGTGTGGAGATGGGAAGGTACAATTGCTCATTTAATCATGTAAGTACTTGCCCATTGCCCATTTAATCATGTATGCACTTGCCCAGAGCTGTGCATGCCTGGTGCTAGTGTCTCTGCCTTCATTCAGACCCTTCTTCTCTGTAGTTTTTAATGGTGTCTACCTCTCTTCTTACTGTTTTTGTAACTACAATTTGTGCCTATTAAAACTATTATTCTCTTCCCCTTGTTTAACTGGCTTTTATCAATTACTAAGGGGCACATAGTAACACCTACTAATAACTTATCAATTCCTCTTTTTTCATAAAAGTACCTCTTCTTCCTCAAGGACATTTCTTACCTCCATACCTCTGTGCATGGAGTCTACCCTGCACCTTTTGATAAGTGACTCAGCTCTGCCCCATGCAGCTCTAGTGTTCTGTAGAGACATCCTGATGGATGCCACTACTCCACGCCACATTTGTATCCATAATCACAGGATCCTTTAAAAATAAGGACAGTGTCATGGATTTCTGACAGGGATTAAACGATACCTGAGATATCATGATAGCATGCACAAGGCCTGAGAAGCTCAAGCCAGAGAGAAAATTTTAGCATGGAGCAGGGGAAGTAGGCATGAGGAGCTAATGATTTTGGTAACTGCTGAGAGGAGGGTCAGCTTTCTTTAACAATGTGACTCATGATAGGTCTACCATACCCCATACTCAATAGTAGCAGTAACTGGGCCAGACAAATCAGATTTGACAAGTTTAAAAAAAAAAAAAAAGAACTTGAAGTTGCTATGGAGGTGGAATCTGGGTGGAATCTAGGGAGGGGAGCAAATATAATCAAAACACATTCCATGAAATTCTCACACAATTAATAAGGTTATAAAATAGAATAAAAGTTATTAAAACCAAATAAGCAAAGCATATAATATTAAGATTAATTTTTCAAAATACAGAAATTATCTGACTTGGTGGATTACATGAGTGACCTGAATTCTTCACCCGTTCCTTCCATGCCCTTGTGAGCATATCACTTAGTAGGCACCAATTTCGAACCCAGCCTTTCTTTAAGGTGTATCACTATTCTTTATTGCTTCTGCTTTCTGCTATCACTCTGGGTAACTTTCACTATAACCTGAAGGCTTATATGAGTTCTGTGCTCACATTCATACTCTTTCCCCAAATAAATCCCAAGACAGCGACAGAAATGTCCTACATGCCTGCTGAGATGGAAATGTGAATGATTTTTAAGTTGCTGAGTTTTGGTTGGTGTGATTCGTTAGACAACATTGTGATGATATAACTGATGCTTTAACCACATTTAGTTTGGGAAGGCTTACATCAGTTAACTCAGATAAATTCTCGCCACAGGCTCTAGAATATAATATTTATGAAAATAAAGCTTTCAGTGGAATCTAATAAGCTCAAATTCAATGAAGCTGTCTCAGATGAGGTTGGTGGTTTCTCTGATATTTGCTAAAAGTGTTTGAGTCAATGTATAGAAAGATACTGGGCTTTATGTCATTTTTAATCCTCAGAAGGTTCATTTTTAAGGAGAAAGAGCAGACGTAGTGTGGTGGAACAGAAGCAAAGAGGGATGATGTACCAGCACTGTTATCAATAGGGTCATCTTAGCTTTCTTACCGCATGTCTCCCCTAACTCATATCTCTTACTGTATCCTTGTCTATGTCTGAATCAGGTCTGATAACACATATCACTCACCTTCCTCACTCTTTCACTTCCTGTCTACTCAAGCAAACTCTTATTACTTCTCATATCACTTCACTGCATTCAATCAGCACTTTATTATGCCATCTCTGCTCAACCTTCTTACCTCAGTCCCTCCAGCATGTCTGTCCTCCATGTTGAAATTCCCACTTCCTTCATTTCACTTACCACGAACCCCCCATCTTCTGTTACTATATGTATCTGTGTCTATGGTGATGAGCATTGGTGCACATATTTGCATGCTGTTTTCTATCTATCTATCTATCTATCTATCTATCTATCTATCTATCTATCTA
>JADRCC010567602.1:0-12871 GCA_019843855.1 Hylomyscus alleni
GGTGATGGAGTATGACCGGCTTGGAAGGAGTGAAAAAAATTATTTGGTTCACTGTGTATTTTGAAAACAGAGAGCAGACAGATGGTAGGTTCTGTGTGGAAGAAACGGAATAAAGAATCCAAGATGGTTCCTGGAATTTTAGCTCTACAAACTAAGAACATGGCAATGGCATGCTCTAAGGTGGATAAGAAGCCAGGGACAGGCGTGGGGAGTAGAATAGCCCAGCTTTGTGTCCTTTAGCGTTAGAGACGTATTAGATGTCCAGGTTGAGTGTTGAAAGGTATCTAGGAGACTGGTTCCAGAGCTTATGAGGCCTGGGAGCCACTGAAGTACATGTCTCAAGGAAGAACCCCAGCCAAAGACTCAGTGGAATCAATACAGGAAGCTGACGCATGGAATGACCGGAAGAGTTGATCTTAGAAATATAACCAGCCAGCTCACCCCAACTGTCCTATCTCCAAGAATCCTTGGAGATATCACAGGTGACATCATATGGAATGAACATTTCACAAACATGCCCCCTTAATTATTAAAGAATTCCAGAGGTCTGCCTGTTTGGTGGGGCCACTCAGGTGTCACACAATCAGGCTGGGATCAGAAAAGGCAATCTAGGACGTGGAGACACAATTGTGCTTTTGATAAAAGGGACATTACCTAAATAGCTTCACCCAGGTGACTCCAACAAGGCTCATCTAGACAGACAAGTCATGTATGGTAGAATATTGTATTTGAAAATAGGTCTCTGGTCCAAGTCACAGCGTGAACTTGGAACTTTTCTTTTTTGTAGGTGTGAGAGATGTGCTGTAATTTCTAGGAAAGCATCGGTGGAGAAAAGGAGTCCAGTGACCTTGGAAGGCATGTGAGCCCAGAGCGTAGAAACAGCAGAGATACCACATACGGGGAAGAATACAGTTGACACACAGTGTGTTTTCAGTAAGAGGAGCAAGAAAAGATCGCACATTCTACAGGAACAGCACTAATGTGAATATACTCACACTGGAGTCCTGAATGAATCTGAATTATGCAGAGTTTTATGATGCTCGTATTGTGTTTGCGGACAAAGTGCTGTGTGAGGCTTTGCCTCCAGATTGTACTTTCCCAGAAAGAGCCATAAAGCACACTTTCTGGTCCAGCTTCTGTTTAGGGCTCGCCTACATTTAAAACAAAACAAAATAAAACAAAAGCCAAAAGCCAGCTCTTGCTTCTGGTGACTTTCACAATAGTGTTGAAATGGCACCCGCCCTTGTGATTCCACACAAGAGGTCCAAAATAGAAATGAAAAAATTGGGGTCCCACACCCATTCTCCACCCCATTCACATCTCCTTTCGTTTTTAATGTGCCTGCTTCTGGGAGTCCTTGATCTAAGGAGGGTTTGCATCCTCCTTAGCAACCCCTGACCTCTGGCTTCTTGCCCAGTGCTAAACAATAATCCAGAATCCCTTAGCAGAGAGATTAATAAAATGTGGAAAGAATAAGTCACAGGCTGCTCTCTGGATCCTGGACTCCCCATTAGTAAATGAAGCCAGCTCCAGACCTCTGTCCTGTGTTCTAAAACATACCAGAAGTTTCTACTTAAATGCATCTTCAAGATTTCTGTTTTTATTCCCCGTGTTCCTGTGTGTCTGTGTGGGCGCGCGCATGGGCACTTATATGGACATACAAAGGCAGAGTTCAACACCAACTGTCTTCCTTAACTTCTCTCCATCTTATTTTCTGAGTCAAAGGCTCTTGTGGAACTTGTAACAAATTGATTCTGCTCTACCAGCTGGCCATTGAGCCCCAGAGAGCTCCCTGTCTCCTGCCTGGTGCTGGAGGTCACTGTTGTAAACCCTGTGGGTTGTTTATATGGGTTCTGAGGCTTGAACTCGGGTCCTTGTGCATGAGCAGCAAGCACCTTAACAAGTGAGCCACGGCCACCTGCTGCCATACTGCCCCTCCATTTGGACTCAGCCTCTGGAAACATTAGCCAAAACCAACTCTTTCTTCATTAAGTTGCCTCTGGTCATGGTTTACATAGCAAGAGAAAAGTAATCAAGACAGAGTCGATCCAATTTGCGAGTCATCTGACTGGCCAGTTGGCTTCTTTTATCCCAAAGTGTCAGGTCCACAGAGAGTCACAGGTGTGCAGGAAAATGTGGACTTGCTGTGAGCATCCCCCATTTTTTTTTAATCACATTCTCACATTAACATGCCTGCTCTACCTCCATGCTAGAACATATTATGTGAACTTCATATAAACTATTTACTTGTCCTTTTTTTTTTTTTTTTTGACATTGCTTCTGAGATAGAAAAGAAAAGGAAGCAACTTTTATGAGAAAAAAGTTAACCTCACAATTCTCTGGTATGTTTGAGAAAAGAAATGATAAAGCTGAAACAACCACCTGAATTTTTATACCCAAACACCACTGTGTTTCTTTGTAAATGTGTGTGTGTGTGTGTGTGTGTGTGTGTGTGTGTGTGTGCTTAAATTAAAGGACAGATACAGATTACTAAATGGGATGCTTGTAAATAACTTGGACCTCAGATATACTTAGCTGTGGAAGAAACTGACCTTCATAAGAAAGAATTCTAAATCTGATCATTCATGTCCTTCCTTTCAGGGGCCAGAGTAGTTGGAGTTTATACTGGAACAAGTTTTAGATTTTCTTGTCAAGTCAAATGGATGCGCTGTTATTCTGTGATTTAAAATTTCTCCAAGGTAACTTAATCCTCACTCAAATCCAGAATCATACTTGTGAAAGGTCATAAATTCTAAGGAGCATCAGGGCTGGATGTGATGTGCACACCGGGAATCTCAGTTCTCCTGTACTTGGGAGGACTATGAGTTCAGCTTCAGCCTGTGTTACAAAACAAAACAAGGTCTCAAAAAAGAGCAAACAAAACAGCAACAGTAACAGAAATTGTGTTCCGGAAGAAGAGGTCATGCTATTATGTAACTTTTGCACTTTGTCCCAAGAAATTTCCCTTCCACTCTTAACCTCTGAGTTTCTTCACATGTAAAATGGATATTGTGGCTGGAAAGATGGTTCAGTTGCTACACAAGCGTAAGGACCTGAGGTTGGATCCCCAACCTCTGTGAGAACGAAACTGGACAGCGGATCCTAGCACAGAGGAGCCTGAGCCACAAGGTTCCTGGGGCTCGCTAGGCAGCTAGATCTGGTAAACTAATGATGCTTGGTGAGCATGAGAGAGCCTCTTTCAGAAAGCAAATTACAGAAAGATTAAGGAAGACACCTGCTATAGCTTTCTAGTCTTCGCACACATGCACATTCCTGCACATGCACAGGTGCACACAAACTGGAAAACATAAACATATACCATAAGCACAACTTAAATAAATATAGGAAGAATTGCGTAATTTTCACACTCTCCCTGAAAAATATATAAAGGTTAATTCATTAATTAAGAGGCATAGTTTGAGATCTGCGAAGAAGGGATTTCTATAGATGATGTGTAGTGATGTCACTCTATTTCATGGGAGGTTCTGCTGCATGGGTGGGATGAGCCCCTCTTTGAAGGGTCACGGAAGTAAGCAAGCCCAGCATCCAGAATGACAACGACCTAATCCTCCCTAACTGAACAGCTCCCTCTACTCTGACCATTGTTCCCTGTTTCCTGGCTCTCCACTAGCCCAATCCTTAAACATTGAGCAAGCTTCTGGCTTGGAGAAGAACTAAGTGCATATTTGCCTATATTCCAAAACCAAGATGACGTACACTTCCAATCGAACAGATGTGGTCAGCCGTTGATTAGACCCAGCGGAGGAGTCGGAAACACAGCCAGAACAGCAGAGAGGAGGCAACAGGGGTGAGCGAAGGTGAGCAGATAGACAATGTTTCTCCCTTCTGATTACTGTTTTCTCTGCCCTCCCCCCTCCTCCCCCTTCCTACTCCTCTTCTGCCTCCTCCTCCCCCCCATCCCTCCTCTTCTGCCTCCAAGTTTTCCCATTTTCTCTGTAAAAAAAATTTTTCCAAGTGTTTCCCTTCCTGGCTTTCTTTGTGGACATTAGCAAAGGTGTGTCCACTCTTAGGAAAAATTTTCCCATTACCTTCCAAGTGCTCACAACTGAGCAGGATTTCTGAATGGAACTCAGTAGTAAGTATGGCCAATTTCAATAAGTCAGAGCCTTGGGTATCCATTAATGGACTCTCCAGGCTCCTTGATATTTCTCCCTTTGCTTCCGGTGGCTTCCTGTCTGTCAGCCACTTCCTGGAGACCTGCCAGCTGCTTTCACAGAACCATGGAATAATTGTGTTGGAATAGGATGTGAATCTTTGCTCCAAACTTCCTCTCTTCCTCAGCACAAGTGGAAACGCCCGTTTCAGCATCTCTGCCACATTCCTTGCAGACTCAGCTCCGAACACTGGGTTCACATGCCCCAGGTCCCCTTTCATTTTCTTCCATCAGAGCCACATAGCTGCTGACATTTTGCCAGACAGAAGCCTTTCCTCTGCTGGAGGTCAGCCTCAGACTGCCTGAGCCTACATTTCCCATGTTCCTGGAGGCCCTTACTGGGGACTACTGAGCCTTAAGGATGCACTACCGAGCCTTTAGGATGAACGGGACTATAAAGAGCCTGGCTCTTTCACTTTGTGTCAACTTCAGTGTGACTTCTACAGCTATCAGAGCCCCTGTAGGATGAAACAGTAAGAGACTCCATGGAGCCAGATAACATGCTATTTGTTGTCTGACCTTTCAGAGCATGCACACCTGTGTGTAATTACATAAAGAATTCAACACCTAATGTTTTGCCTGTTTCTATGTGAGCTCAGAGGGCACAGACTGATCTCCGTGTTCCTATAACCCTGGATTGGCTTCTCTAGTAATCCCTCTCTTCGTGTGTGAGGTAGACTTGCCATGTCCGTTCCAAACTGACAGGATTTGTCCAGCATTTTGAACTATATAATACAAATGTTCATTCAGTTTTAAGACATTCTCCTTAACAGAGAATACACCAAACACGAAATAAGTAAATCCGACCCTTTAAATGTTTGTTTCTTAATGTTATAGCAATGCTTCGTAGCAATGCTCCCAGTCTCCGGGCGTGGCTTTTGCTTTGAATATTGTTTTAGAGAACATTCCAGATATCAGTAGCACTTATTGAGACCTGAAATCATCTCAACACGCACCATTCTGGACTGTTTTTTACAGTCTGATACGTAAAATGTCCAACAGAGCGAGGATGAGGATGGGGTCTGGGAGTGAGTCCCACTTCTAGTTGCACATGTCTGTATGTTCTTCTTCTGCTTTTGATAAAAACATGTGTCTTAGTCAGGGTTTCTATCCCTGCACAAACATAATGACCAAGAAGCAAGTTGGGGAGGAAAGGGTTTTTTCAGCTTACACTTCCACATGGCTGTTGATCACCAGAGGAAGTCAGGACTGGAACTCAAGCAGGTCAGGAAGCAGGAGCTGACGCAGAGGCCATGGAGAGATGTTCCTTGCTGGCTTGCCTCCCCTGGCTTGCTCAGCCTGCTCTCTTATAGAACCCAAGACTTCCAGCCCAGGGATGGCACCTGGGGCCCTACCCCCTTGATCACTCATTGAGAAAATGCCCCACAGCTGGATCTCATGGAGGCACTTCCCCAACTGAAGCTCCCTTCTCTGTGAAAACTCCAGCCTGTGTCAAGTTGACACACAAGACTAGCCAGTACAACATGCAAATGGCTGTAACATCTCCCTTCTCCTGTAGAAGGCAAAAGCAACTTAACAGAAGAAGGTCCCACATTAGCTCCTACTTGAGGGGATCCAGTCCTTTGTGGTAGGGAAGTTGGCAATGGAGTAGCTCACAGCTGTGTCAGCAAGAACATGAAATGGCCACACCACAGTTGCTTAGGCCAGGAAGCAGGGGCATGATAGGAAGTAGGCCAGGCTATGAACTTCAAGGCCTACCCCTAGTGAGTCACTTCCTTCAACCTGGTGCCTCCCAGAGCTTCTACATCTTCCCCAACACTATGGGGGATATTTCACATAATACCTTGATGAGATTAATTTCTATGGTAAGTGCTTTCAAATCATTGTATTTAATAGTTTCCTCCTTCCTTTCTTGTTTCACTTCTGTTGCTGAGATTGAACACCCTGACAAGAACCCTTAAGGAAGTCCTGGAGGTCTTTCCTGGGGACTCCTGAGCCTTCAGTAATGACATTGGGATGCACTTGACTATAAAGAGTCTGGCTCTTTCACATTGTGTGAACTAAAAAGAGGAAAACGAATGCTTATTTTGTTCACAATTGTAGGTTACAGTCCATTACTGTGAAAGAGTTGCAGTAAAAAAGGCTAGAGTCAGCTGATCACATTGTGACCATCATCGGGAGAGAGAAATGGTTTAATATATACCTATTCGCTTGCTTTTGTTAGTCAGTTCAGTTTCTCATTTCTTACACAGTCCAAAACTGGCCTACCTAGGGAATAGTGATGCCCACCATGGACCTGCCTAGGGTTTAGGGCTGCTCACAGTGGGCTGGGTCTTCCCATAACAGTTATGGCGGTTGAGTCAAGACAATCCTCTACAGAAAAACTTATAGGCCAATGTAAGCAATCTCTCTTGAGACTCTCTTCTTGGGTGTTTCTAGAGTGTGGCATGTTGACAGTTAAAGCTAACCATCATACTTCCCCATAGGCAATGCTTACTCTTGCAAACTGTTTGCAAGAGTTTCTAAACAATGGAATGCAGTTAGCCCCTTCGTCCCTCTTAACAGATTTTCTAGGTTGAATTATATACACTTCTCTATTACCATTTGCTATCTCTGAGAATGTTACTGTGTTTTCATCCTTGTACTTCCAGAGAAGACCTGACTGCTCCTATTCGGTCCTCAGACATTCTTATCTATGCAGTCTGACTCTGTTTTCCCTTAAGATTTCCCATTTCTAGATCGTATCACTTAAATTTTTATTTTAAAAAATTTTACTTTTTATCCTGTGGTTCCACATAAAACAAAGTAGGTCACTTCAAATGTTCTCAGTGTGACAGAGGTATAAATATACATCTGAATGAATATATACATGGGAGAGTAGATAAGTATCATATCTATGATCTTAAAATTATATCCAGCTTCATAATGGGAATAAGTTATTTTTGCTTTTAATCAAAATTAAATGTTATTGAATAATGGAATTCTAAACCTCAATAATACTTCAGATAAAACTTCATCAAATCCTCAGTATTTTTTTTCATATAAAATGAGGGTGATATAGAACATGTTCATGTTAACAATTCATTATATTGAGTGGCTTAAATTTAGAATCTGGGGCTGGGGAAATTACTCACCAATATAGAGCACTGGCTTCTCTTGCAAACGACCCAGGTCAGTTCCAAGCACTTGACTCTTCTAGAATCAAACGAATAAGAGTTTGTGAGTGAGCCGAACCATTCCTAAGCAGAAGTCAACTCCGGGCTTTTGTCTACTTCCTGACAAATCAGCGAATCATTTTTATGAGCCTCATGTGATTCACTGAGCCATGGGAGAAGGTCAGAGGGTAAGGGTACCATTCACCACAGCAGGTTTAAGCAGAGGAACGTGAGGTCAGAAATGGAAAGAAGTCCTCATTATTGCATGAGGAACCTGGGGCCAACTGTGTACCTGCCCTGCTGGGTTAAGCTCATCCTGGGTGTTTGTTAGAAAACTGAGATGCAGATGTTCTGTGCGACACCGAATCTTCAAAAGCTCATGTGTTTCTATTACTATAAAGATGATTTAAAAGATTTAAAGTTATAGCAGGCCTGTCTGTTAACGTATTTGCTAACCTTTTCCAACACAGAAGAAAAGGGGTAAGTTATATCAGCCCTGGTGCTTGGTGGGGACAGGTTTGATTGATAGGTAGATGGATAGGCAGATAGATGATAGAATAGGTAGATAGATAGATAGATAGATAGATAGATAGATGATTGATAGATAAAGATAATAGATTGATACATAATAGATTGCTAGAGATAGATGATTGATAGATATAGAGATGATAGGTAGATAGATAGATAGATAGATAGATAGATAGATAGATAGATAGATAGATAGACAGACAGATATTTTCTCTCTTCTTTCTCCCGCCCTTCTCTCAGAATATGGAATGGTTGTACTTCTTCAACTGGAACTCATTAAGAATTCATGGGGCAGAAAATATAAGGGGTTCTGGGAGCAGAGACTTTTAAGACCAGTGTGAGCTATAAATAAGTCGCTGCTGCTATCCTTTCTTTCCTCTGCTGCTTACATATGCTTATTAAAGCAGGGTGCATGCACAAAGGAAAGAAAAGGAAAGCAAAACTTGAGCTGTCCGATCTGAAAGCCTGCTTTACGTGGAGAGGCCAAGTGACATAGGTGGGCTGACTTAGAGCATAGAGATGGCACAACACATCTCACCGGAGCTTTAGCCATTCCACAAGGGCTGTAGATATTGACAGATGTCACCAAGGTAAGTACGCAAAGCCAGGCATCTGGAATTATCGGTAAGAAGCCCATGTTACTGCTCAGTGTTAATGGGTTTCAAGATCAGATTCCAGTGTCTTTGCTTTCAACTTGGCCTAGCTTCAGTAATGTACCTGCGCTAGCCCTGATTTCTCCATGAAGCATACTGGTTTGTAGCTCGGTATTCTGAGGAGGCAGGGTGAGGAGTGGAGGGGCTGTATCATGTGTGTAACCTTGGGTCTATTGAGTAACTTCTTGAAGTTTAGGTGTCTCATTGATCAGAGATAATAATATCCCCCAGGGATTATCTAACTCACAAGGCTCTGTGCTTCTGAAATGAGGATAAGAGCAGAACTAAAGCAGACTGGTAAAGAGGTGTGTGTTCACAGAAGCAAAGAAAGGGCAAATACAAGCAGGCACAAAAGCACTCCCATCTGTTCAGTCGCTAGAGTAGCCATGTACATGTTTGCTGACGCGCTGGAAGACCTTACAGGACACTGCTGAAGCTTATATTTGAATTTCTTATCACATTCTCTTTGTGTCAGGGGGCTATAGGGCAAACAAATTAGGCTCAAGTTGAGAGCATCCAAAGATGAGTTTGGCTAGTTCATTGACCCAAGATGCGGGGTGTCCATACTCAGCCATGGAGTTCAGGAAGTGAAAAAAAATCAGGGTAATTTTGAGCATGGAAATTCCTGATGATGACAATATTCTCAAAGCATTCATTTGGCTTATGTGGGCAGACTGGAGTCCCGTGAGGAGGGACTGCAATCAGGGACTGAGCTGGGAGCCACATCAATAATCAAGGTGTGAGGTGACAGGAACCTGCTCCAGGGTGGGAATATTTGGCGAAGGTGCATGGGGACATTGTTTCCATCTTAATTGCTTATTTGCAGCAAGTTAAGCTTCCAACCACAGTTTGCTTTGGCTGGTAAATCTTCCTGACTCTGAAATACACACTCCGGTCTTCTAATAGGAAAAGGAAGCCAGAAGGAAGGGGAGAAGAAAAGGAAGGAGGGAGGGAGGGAATTATTGAAGCAGGCAGACAGGAGTCTCTGGCATGAAGACCATATTGTGTGGATGCTTGTTTGAATTCATTCAGCTTTGAAGTAGCCTCCTTGAAAAGACCCAAAGAGAGGGCAGATTGAAGGGCTATCTTCCATTTACGCTAAGGGGCATTAGTCTACACAGAGAGGGACACATGGGCACTACCCTTCTAACTGAGCTTAATTATCATTCGAATGACAGTTGTCAAACATTTTGAGCAAGTGTATAATTTGAAGAAACTAGTAAGGTCTAGGGGTGGAGACGCAGCTTGAGGCTTAAGAACACAGGCTGCTCTTGCCCAGGACCCAGGTTCAGTTCCTTTCACCCACCTGACAGCTCAAAACCATCTCTAACACCAATTCTAGGGGATGCGACACCTTTCTCTGGCCTCTGTAGACATTAGGAATGTACATAGTACACATAAACACATGCAGGCAGAACACCTATACACATAAAGCAAAATGCTTAAAAGTTTACAAAATGAGTTCTATGTTACAAACAGACATGTAAGCGAAATGGCAGCCCTGTGAAACATCCTTGAGTTGATTTTTTTGACCAATAAATGAACACCAAAATGTTCATTATAAAACACAGACTTCTAAGAACCAGCGACTCAGGGCTTGGTTTTGATGTTCATCAATTCACAAATGTAAAGTGTGCACGTTTGTGCGTGTATGTGTGTGTGTGTGTGTGTGTGTGTGTGTATGAGAGAGTGTATGTGTGAGAGAGCATATGTGTGTATGTGTTTGTGAGTATGTGTGTATGAGAGTGTATGTGTCTGTCTGTATGTGAGCATTGTGTGCCTGTGTGTGTGCCTACGAGTATGAGTGTGTGTGTGTGTGTGTGTGTGTGTGTGTGTGTGTGTGCACAGGTGCATGGGATGGCAAGAGGACAACCTTGGATACCGTTCCTTGCTGTCTACCTTATTTGATGAGACAGGGTCTCTTATTGGCCTAGAGCTTGCCAATTAGACTGACTGAGTGTTCTCTGAGCCACAGGATATGACTATCTCCACCTTCACAGTATCGTAACTGCAGGGGCAGGCCACTTCCTGTGGCTCTTTCTCGTAGTTCTCTGGGCAGACTTCAGGTCCTTGTGCTTACAAGGCAAATACTTTCCCAACGATCTCCCCAGTCCAAGGAAACATTAATATTTTTCTATTTCCTACTTTATTGCCCTTTCTAGGTCTTTCATATCTCTGGAGTTTTGTGGGCTGGGAAGAGCATTGTCTACCATATAGACATCACTCTCGAGGGAAACGATTGACAGCAGATTATGCAGAGCACAAGTTTTCAAAATCAGTGACAGCCACAAAATGTCAGATATCCATTCCTCATAATTTTAGTCATTTCTCAAAAGGTGAGCACACAGGTAAGTTAGAACCTCAGTATCTAGATCTTTCCTCAGATTCGCAGACACCATCTGCCAGTGCCAGCTGGTTGGCTGGCTCTGTGACCCTCTCTTGGGATACAGGCCCACACACAAAGATCCCTCAGTAAGGCTAGCTCACTAATGAGAGCTGAACCCAGACACAATGGCCGTAATTGGTGTAGACGTTTTAATGTCATAGGTTGGCTTTTTATATTATCCTTGGCTCCAGTGAATCCAGGCACACACAGTCACATTCTTTACCTGTAGTTAGCTGTAATTTCAAACTAGAAGGAATTCTTTCCTACTTTCAAAACCACAAAATGAAATCAAAGAAATAAGATATTTTGCAAACCCGGGTCCCCCCTTGATGAGGAGAGGTGAAAGTCAAGCGCTGGTCTCCGGCTGGAAAGAACTTTAAAAACTTCTGATTTTTATCATAGGGCCAAATTACCTGGGCACATGGTAGCCATTACAGCCTCTGGCTGGAAGCCCTTCTGTGGGCATGTGTATACCTGTGACTCAGCATCCAGGTGCAGAGACAAGGGGACATCATAGCAGAAACAGTAAGGAGAATCAAGAAAATGAAGATTAGCCTTCTTTGAGTTGGGCGTCCCTGTGGCCGCAGCTACTTGACAATATTCTAGGAAGACAAGCTCTGGAGTGTCAATTCTAGAGGCTATTCATCGAAATGGGAGACACAAGTAACTCTGCCTATTTATTCACCATAGAAACCAAACCAAAACATAAAAACAAGGGCTGAGAGATGGATGCCTGGTGTTTCTTAGTGACCATTCTTCTTTGAGAAACAAGACTCTGAAAGTTTCCCTGGATATTTGAGTCTGTGTGGTAGACAGTGCCGAGCATTTGTCTGGGTCCCTGGTTTCCTTTATACTCTGAAGGAACTAGTGTCATGGTTTGCTCTCTAGGTCTGTGCTCAATACCATGACCTCAAACAATTCAGGAGATGAAAGAGGTTGTTTGTCTTACACTTCCACAAGACCATTCCTCACCGGGGAAAGTCAGAACAGGAACTCAAGCAGAGACTTAGGGCAGGAGCTGCAGCAGAAACTATGGAGGACCCCTAACTACCAGCTCAGAGCTTGCTCAGCCTGCTTTCTCAACCATTCTAGGATATTCTGCCCAGCTGTGGCTTCACCCACAATATACTGTCCCCTCCCACATCAGTCATTAATCAAGAAAGTGCCTCCATTGACATGCCTACTACAAGCTGCTCTAAGGGAGACAATTGCTCAGTTGAAATCCTCTCTTCCCAGATGGAGCTAGCTCATGTTAATTTAACAACAACAGCAACAACAAAAACAAAACCTAACTAACACAATTGGATAGTTTTGTCCTGTTCAGTTTCCTAGTCAAGCCTCTAGTCAGATAGTTCTAGAACTATGTTTTTGTTTGATTGTTTTTTTTTTTTTTTGTCTCCAGAAGGAATTTCCAAAGGAAAGATGAATCTAACCACATAATGGGAGCATTTGTGTATGAGGAAGTCACTACACACCACGGTAGAAACAATCATTTTATGGAAACCAACCAGATGTTCCTGTCCAGCAACTGCAGATAGGACACGTTCTTTGAACCACCTTGCAGAACCATGATGATCAGCCAGACTGCATCCTAATCAAGACTGCTTAGTTATACAAACCTCTTGCCCCCTACTCCAATTCTCCCCTCCCCCATTTAATCCTAAGGCCTATGCCCAAAAGAGGTAAGAGACATGAGGCATGAGGTCAGTCCCTACACCCCTTTAGCTGTACTCTCTAATGTGGTAAATTAACCAAATCTCTTTTCTCTTGGTTATTCCTTGGATTGGCTTATGGACATGGTTGGCACTAAAACTCTGAAAACTCTAGTGGATAGCCACTCAGGATCATCCACTTCCCTGTATAGTTTCCCTCTGCTTAATGTACAGTACTTGGTGCTAAAGAATACATTCCCTACACATTGTTCAATTTGGGATGACTAGAGGGTGCAAACGTCTGGGTTGTGATGCGTTCTTCAATTAGTTTGTCTCCCTTGTGACAAAAGTAACCTGACCCC
>JADRCC010567603.1:5671-16387 GCA_019843855.1 Hylomyscus alleni
ACTGAGAATACACATCAGAGACTCTGTCTTTGCCACTGAAGCCTCACAGCAATAACTTCCCCTTCTTCTTCTTCCATGCATTCTCATGGAAAAAAAAAAAGATAAAAGTTAGTTTCCTATCCTCAAATCAGTCTCTCTTATTTTTCTAAGATTGATTGACAAAGTTTGTCAACAGCACTTTTATCTTGCTTCATAGAGTGGTATGATTTCATCTTGGCTACATTAGAATAGGCTAACTGCCTGTAAAAACTAATGTACTCCAAGAATAAAACCATGCTCCCCAAATCAGCAGATCTCAGTATGTAGTCCTGGTTTCATGAGGACTACCAAGTCTACATAGAAAGTCTTCAAAGTCTGTGCACTCTTGGCAAGTAAAAGGAACATACCATTGGTCCTCTTTTTTCTTTCTTTTATGAGCACACAAGGAAGGTGTCAGGAGACCATGTGCATGCAGTATCTACTTGTATCCTGGTGCTGTTGGAATGGACAACATAGAGTCATGATTGCGTCTTAGCAATATCACTAGATATAACAAACAGAATGTCCTTAGGCTCTTTCACTTTTAAGAGTCTAAAAAAGGGTCCTCAGAGCAAAGAGCTTGTGAATGCTGGTTGAATAGTATAAATAACTACCAATGTCTTCAGAAAGTCCTGGGTCAAATTCAGTGCAAAGTTGCAGAGATAATTACAAGTTAGAAAATAAGATTTATGTGAAGAGCTGGGACTGCTCACCTTGGAGAGGAGAAGTTGAAGATGCCCTATCTGTGAAGACTTGATATACAGAACAATATGAAACCATCTCAGAGTACAATGTGACTGAGATTTCAACCAGAGATAAAGAGGGATTTCTCAACAGAAATTGTTAAGCATCAGAGCAGCTGACTGAGTGAGCTTGTGGAATCTCTCCCCTCTGGAATTCTTTTAGAATGGGCTAGCTTTCCATCTGTCTGGGATGATTTAAATGTGAGCATGCCAGAAAGCTGATAGGTGTGTGTGTATGTGTGTGTGTGTGTGTGTGTGTGTGTGTGTGTAGAGGGTTAACTGGTGCCTTGCCCCACCCTCTCAGACTCTTGGTCCTATAATTTACTTGATGAAAGGGGCTGTGGTGATTTTCTATGAAGGGTTGAGACAGGAATGCACTTGCTGACCTCCAGTTAGGTCCTGTGTGGGAAGGTCAAAGGATGGGCCTCATGGCTAGTGTCATCTAGGAAAATGACTGGTGGGTGTAGGAGTCCATTTCAGGTTATATGCAGAAGGATGGTGGCCTATAAATCTGCTAAAAATTTCCTTACTGTGTACCGAGGACAAAGTGACTTTAGCCAAGGGGATCTTGGAACATGTCAAATCTTAACTGAAGACATTTGGGCACATGATGTTCATAAATCTGAAGGGAAATAGGATGTAATTCTTAATTTTATAAAGGAACAGGAATTAGCCATCTGAATGGAAAATATGAGAATAATGCTTGTCAGTGCAGTCTTTTCCCTTCGTTGTGTAAGAACACTTGCTTTTCTCCTTTAGAGTTAGTGACATAATATTGTTTCCAGCTTCCAAAACTACTTCAGAATTTGGAGATTAGAGATTTGAGCACAGGGTCAGAGATCCATGGAGGTGGCCAGATTCCAAGGCAGTTTGTTTCCTTGGCTTATCACTTGACTAATGCATCAGGAATAAACCACAAAGAAGGAATGGATATGAACTCACTGGGTCTCATTGGATTCTAGCACCGGGGCAGGACAACATAGCAGAAATCAGTGGGGCCCTGTGGGATAGTGAGCTAGGTTAGAAAATGTAAATGTGACTTTTCTAAACAGAGACCCAGCTACCACAGTCACCGTTGACACTTAAAAACTATCTGGATCGCGTATGATCTTGGCCGGGTTGAATGATGGAAAACAGAGCAAAAGTTAGTGAGGGCCCACAGCCCCACCCCCACCCCTGGCCTCCTCACTGCAGGAGAGACTGATCAAATACCATCCAGGAAAACAGCCCTGCTGGCAGATAGCAGATAACCTCATCGTGGGAATGAGGATCAGGGATCTATCTCTAAAAGAGGCTCTGAGGCTACTGATAGCTGCCTTGACAAAGCCTTGGTGTTGAGGGAGATGGGAATCTCAAGCCTGGGCCCCCTGAGGGGTAACCATCATGCCAGAGAAAGGAAAGGACAGAACACAGAGAAATCGGGGCTTTAAGACAATGATTTGGGGCTTTTAAAATCTGTGTCATACGAATATTAAAAATGAAAGTATCTTGTAGCTTTATTTTGTGGCTCAAAGGGAAAAGGAAGGGAGAGGAGGAGAAAGGAAGAAAGGCGCAGAGAGAGGTTGAAAGAGAGGGAGGGGAAGAGGGAGAGAAAGGTGGAAGGACAGGGACAGGGGCAAGGGCAGGGAGAGGGAGGGCCTTCCTGCGTGGGGAAAAGAAAGTGATCCTGTGGAAAATCACATTTTCAACATTTGCCACTTTAAAATGAACTTGATAATGTCTACTTCTCTTGTGGCCATGCTTGCAGCTAAGCCATATAAAAACAGGAAGGGAAGGTTACGATGCTGGCTCAAACCTTATCCTCATTGTGGATTAGGACAAGAAGTTTCTCTTCCTAGGTAGAGCAAATCCATGATGATGAAGATATGCATGAACTTTGTGGCTACAAAGGGACAGGAGATGGCTGTGCACACATGCTTAAAACACCCCTGCAAGTCGGACAGGGGAAGCCTGTACTAGAAAAGAAAGCTGTGTTGTAAGAACTCTACAGCCTGGACTTGGTCTTCCCTTACTAATCTAGATCATCTTTTAGTTTAGACCACTGCCTGCGGTACCCCTACCTCCCCTCACTACCACTCCTTCACTTCCCAAGACAAAGGTCAAATTCATCATAGCCTCCATATCTCTTAAAGTCTGGAAGAACTCAACACCCTTACAGCCAATCTTAAACTCTTGTGACTTGCCATCTTGCTAGTTATTTTCACGTCATGCTAATTAATACTTGAGAGCGATAGCTGAAAGAGCAGGAAAAGTTTCTCTTGGTTCACCATTTATAGGGTTCATTCTAAGGATGTGTGACTCCTGTGGTCTGGAATGGCGAAGGAGGCTATGCCCCTCATCACAGCCTGGAATCAGGGACGAACAGAACATAGAATGGGGGGTCTCCCCTGATCTGGACCCTCAGAACAAAGCCTCTGAGTAGACCTCACCACCTAACTGAACACAGAGAAAATGTTCAGTTTATGAGCCTATGATGGACTTTGCACATTTGGACCATCACAGCCTTGTAGTAGATTGTGTGTGCATCTGTATGTTCATGTACTAGACCGTGTGTGCATCTGTATGTGCATGTGTAACTGTATGTTCACATACTAGACTGTGTGTGCATTGGCCAGCTTTGCTCTTCACTTATATGATGCCTGCCACCAGGTTTCTGATAAGGTGGCCCTTTTTCAGCTTTGAGGATTATGTATGCTAATTGCTCAGTTCATATCTACTGCGAGGAGTATGACATAATGAACTTTCTCAGAAAGAGGGACTGATCCAATGCGCCTCTGAACCTGGCCTTTAGAAGCATATTTACCACCACAAGTCAGTAAAGCAATGGAATGCATTCAAAACTAGAACTGACACATTTCTACACAAGTATTTATTCAAGTCATTATAATTTAAGAGCAGAGCATAAAGGGTATTTGTATGCACATGTGTGTATCTATGTGTGAAAGCCAAAATTTATATCTACACTACAGCTTTTCAGCCACAAATTACATAAAATTCAGAAGCACTAGAATGAACAAAACATTTCAAATGTCAAGTTTTTAATCCTCCAAGAATAATACCTTGATTTTCATTTTTAAACAAATAAGAAACAAAATTACCACTCTACTTCTTCTTAACAAAATTTTCCTTGTTGTAAAAATCCTATTTTTCAAAAGCTGATATATTTTTTAAGTTCTTAAACTAATCTCTCCCACTAAAACTATATAGTAATGAGAACTAAAAAGAAATGTGGTCACTGGTTTTCTTAGTTTTCTTCTCTTCTCTATGTGAAGATAATTACAAATTATTTTAAAGAGAAAACTACGACATTCTTGCAAATAGACATTCTCCAACATAAATAAAAATTTCAGGCCAAATAACTTCTTTTTCACACACAAAAAAAAATGTTCTCTGTAGTTGTACAAAGCATACTTCAAAATTACAAGGAACATGGAAAACACTTTGAATAATTATTGTTGGCAGACACATAATTGCGTTTAAGTTCTTGCATTGTTCATGTCCTTTCTGTCTGTCTATCTGTCTCTACCTCTCTGTCTCTCTATCTCTCTCTGTCTCTATGTGTGTGTGTCTCTCACATTCCTCAAGCAAATTCTTTGTTTAGAATCAGGTTCCAAACTTGAATTAATTTCTCCTCCGTGCAAGTTTAGACTGTGCAAAAGTGCTAATTGACCAGATTTTCTAAGCTCCTTTTGGTGAAATCCATTTGTGAAGTTTACTTCAGTTGGTTACACTGATTTTTCTTCTAGGTAAGGGGAGAAACTAGTCATCCTATTTCCTACATTTTCATGCATGAAACCAGAACTACAGAGATAACAGAAATGGGACTGACTCCTTCATTATTTTATACTTAAAGAATATTTCTCATCGATTCTTATCGCTCTCAATAAACACATGTCCTTCGTAAAAACAAACAGACAGACTACATCATACAGATCACATTAGGGAAAAGTGTAGAATTTGTGACATATAGAACTCTAGAAAAATTTACTTAAAAGTACTCATGACACTTCATTTTCCCAAAGGTCCTTGGGATAAGCACTTTCAAACCTGATGTGAGCAAGATTCTCATGTAGAATGGATCCTGGGTTGGGTTAGACCACAATGAAGTGTGTTGAAAGCCATTAGCAATTAAGAGCATGGCTCTGTGCTGATTTTCTTTATGGTATATTTCATGCTGCTCATGCACAGTAGGTAATACACATGGATTCAGCATAAATTTAATTTTGCACATTAAGTAAAGTGCAATAGATAAATTATGCCTGAAGAGGAGCCACCAGCTGCCGTAGCCACTTCAACTAATGTACCCTGGAGGTGCCTGAGCACATCACTTGAGTGAAACCACTGATGCATCCTGGGTATCTGCATGGATTCATTTGCCTTGGAGCCTTCTGATTGTCAGCGAGGGGCTGAGGGAGAGGCTGAGGGAGAGGCCTGGTCCAGCTTCCTGGGGTCAAGCTGCTCCCTGGAGTTCTTGGAAGTACTTTGCCATGGTTGGCTTTTTTGAAGGGTTTGTTACAAGGGTCCTAGTCAGGATTATCTCAGGAGCAGAGCAGAAGGTAAGGAGAAGGGAGTCTGATTATCTCCTCCCCCATGTCCCATACCGGCTTACTAAAGTGTGTAGAGTCCATATTAAAGTAGGAATGTCCCTGAAATTTCAGGAATCAGAAAGGGCTTGGTAGTGCAAAGGTAAATGAAGGAGGGACACTGGGGGAAGGCTTATTTTGAAATGTCCTGGCACTTTTATATCTCATTTCTCAGCCTTAATATTCACTTTATAGTCATTAAAATGAAATTAATTTATCCACTCTCTAATACAGGAACTGGAGCGGGATACTTTGAAAGCTAAATTTAAGGAAGGGAATAGACCTTGTTTTTGTGTCAAAATTCTCTTCCATGATGGGGAATGGCAAGGACACACAGTATGTCATGGGAGATGAGGAAGCACTCATGAGCTTCACTAGAAACAGCCAGATCAACTGCTTCCAGTCAAACCTGACGATAGACATTCTACTTTCTTGACCAACCTCTTCGCAGACGCCTTCAGAACACCTGACCCAGTCTTGTGTTCTTCCTCCAAAGTGGGGAGGGACCTCATCAGTACCTGTCACCATGTCTTCTAAACTGTCCAAAGCACCCTCTGAGGCTGAGCTTATTCTGATGAGGTGAATAGACTGCAGGAAGTTGCAAGACTTTGGAATAGAGAAACCAAATCCACTGGGCCCTATGAAGGATGGGCTAGTCGATCTGAGAGTTATGACAATGTGGCTTGTCATTGGCCCGGATCCTAAGCATTTAGCCTCCTGTCATTTCCATTTTGCAGGGGAGCTGAGATTCTGAAACCCAGGTCACTGGCCCAAGGATGGATACATCTGGTAAGAAACCGAGTCTGTGTTCATTTGCAGACTGCTAGATTTACGGCTTGAATTCCTTAGCAGTTATGTTAGTATAAGTTGCCTTTGAGCTGGGGTCACTTTCCTTAAAACAAACAAATAAACAACCCTGCAAACAAGCATCCAGGTTTGTCTCACTTTGTTTGTTATTTGTAGATAAAGTAGATCACTTTGTCATTGAGTAGAAACATTCTCTTGAATGGAGACTAAAGAATGCTCTTTCTGTGTGCAGGCTGTTCACAGTGACTCATTTCTGCTCCCTTGGATGCTACAGAGAAAGATTCTTCAATAGATAAAGCCTTCTACTGCCCATCATGTAGTTGATTGATTAGAGAGCTCAGCCTCAGCCCAGAGGCTGCAAATTTTCCTTCTAAAAGGTCAGAAGCCACAACCGTAAAATGCCACTGGCACCTTTAGGCCTAATTCGAGAGCATGAGTCAGGTGGGGGCTGCAGCCAGTCTACACAAGTTTAAGAGTCTTTTGTGCGGTTCTCTTCCCCAGTTCTGTGTTCTATAACAACGTACTGTGAGCTTGCTGTTGACCATGTGGGGATTAGTCTACCATGGATTTTTGCAAGCTCAAACCAGGGTATTATTCATAAATTCATTTCTATTTTCGGAGAAACAGTTTTGTGAAAATGTTTGCTAGAATAACGAAAACACCTCTCCCATGGCCTCACAGACTTCAGGATCCTTCTGGATATTTTGGAGTCCCATTCTACATTCCTTGAGTTTAGAACTTTCTAAGAGAGAAACCATTCTTGTCAACCACGCACAATTATAATACTATGAAACATGACTACTCGCGTGCTGATTTTAGTAATGTTAAGGCGTTATTAGGACAAATAGCAGATTTTGCAATAGTAATAAATATTTCCTAAATGCACCTATGTCCAACATAGGAAGGAGAAGCTGGCATTAAATAAAACAAAATACAGCATAATCATGGCAGGGAGATCATCCAGTAGAATGTCAGTTCTCAAACTGTGCCTCACAATTCCTGTGGGTGTCATGATCCTGCATATCAGAGATTTACATTAAGATTCATAACAGTAGCAAAAGTACAGTTATGAAGTAGCAATGAAGTAACATTTTGGCTTGGGATCATCCCAACAGAAGGAAGGGTTGTAGCACTGGGAAAGTTGAGAGCCACTGCAGGAGAACTTTTAGATGGACAGAAATTCTCTCTATCAATAACTATTTATTCAATTGGCCATTAAAGGAATACAAAGGCAGAAAAGGACACTACAATCCCAGAGTCTCAAGATTAACTCTTGTCCATATGAGTTCCAGATATATCATTTAATCCATTTGCATGTAAGTTACTGTGGTGGTTAATATTCACCGCCAACTTGACGGCTCCTGGAGTCACACACTTCTGGAAAAAGTGTGTGAAGGTATTTCCAAGGAGAATATACTTTACAGAGAGCACCCATTCCAAGAGTGGGCAGCACTTTCTCAAGGTGGCCCGGAGAGATAAAGTCTGACTGACAAAGCCCAGACTTGCCTGCCTTTGTTTATTTTTGCTGGTGAGTGCATCTACTCCACTACTGCTGGCACCACCATTACTACTGTCAGAACTCCATCTCTTCCACCTTCCAACACTGACCAAAGACCAGCATCTCCCAAGGGATCCTCCATGCCTTCAACATCAGACTGAAACTGCTGAGATGGCTAGCCGCCCTATGGACTGAGCAGTACAGGGTTCTCAGTCTCCCCAGCGTGCCGATGATGGATGTTGGACTATCCAGTCCCTATTGTATAAGTCAATCTAATAAATTCTTTATTGTAACACATATTTATTCTTTTGCACTATGTTCCTTTGAAGAACCTTAACACGGTTGCCTGGATCATGGTATGATATTTAATGTTCTATGGTTGCAGGCAACAGACCTTAAGCCTAAAAAAATCATTGAGTGATTTGTAGAAAGTTCAAAGAATAGATGGGGAGGTGAGAGAACTAATCACTAATCCCTGTGGACAAAGGCCAGGCAAGAGACACAAACTGGTCATTTTCTCAGCAGCACACAACCACTGGTGGTAGTGGGGATCAACCCCAGGCCTTTATTCTGTCTTGTTACTGCAGTTTACAATTCAACGTCCTAGAAGGACAAAGTCAGTTTAGACCAATCAGCATCTCCAGATGGATAGGCACAGAAGACTTCCACATAAAACACAGCAAACACAGCTTTGCCAGAGGAACTGGATGCACTGCCACAATGAAACACAGACTTAGTGTGGTCCAGGTCTGCTTCATGGACCACTCCAGCAACCCCTGGAGAAGGCCGGAAACCATCCTGTACAAAACACTTATGAAGTAGTTTGCATCAGCATAAAGATCCACAGGCCTCAGTTACTCATCAGTCTAACACCCTCATAAAGCAAGGTTATTTTTACCCCGACACTAACCATACCAAGAGTTGAGTCTACTCAACCACAGAAATCTATGAGCAATATTTGCTCCATTGTTGTTTCTGTCTTACTCCATCATTGTGGTGCTTCTCGCTTTCTACTTTCTGTTCACTGCTAGTTTTGGCAGAGTAGCTGTATATATCTTTCTAAGTCACCCAGAACCATTTGTAATAAGGCAGTAATTCACACCCACAACACTTTCTTAGTAATCTTCTCTAATTATCCACTGGTCTCCTTCAGAGAATTTTTTTCTTTTTTTTTTTTTTGCTTTTGGTTTTTTGTTTGTTTGGTTTTTTTGTTTGTTTCTTTGTTTGTTTGTTTTTCGAGACAAGGTTTCTCTGTGTAGCCCCAGCTGTCCTGGAACTCTCTCTGTAGACCAGGCTGGCCTTGAACTCAGAAATCAGCCTGCCTCTGCCTCTGAAGTGCTGGGACTAAAGGTGTGCACTGCCACTGCCTGGCCAGAGAATTTTTATGTTGAATATACAGAATATGTTCTCCTGGATTTAAACATAATATCAGAAACACCCTGTCATGGTAGATATTTACCCAAAATATAGGGTTTTTTTAAATTTCTTTATTTAAATTCACATTGCAAAAGATTATGCCATAGTAACAAAGGTATGGCAATGATTTATCCAGAGAACAACAATTTTGCCTAAATTTCAAAAATAGCACAATGTAGCAAATTAAATATACATGTATCCAAGGCTTTTTAATAGTATTAACTTTGTAAAAGTACATTCTGATATCATAGGCTTCAAGGGTTAGGTTAAGTGTTCATTCGAGAAGCCTAGTGAAGGCGTCCTTAGGTCTTTTGGGGTGCTGAGTTTGTTTTGAAAGCCAGGAAGAGAGCACAGCAAACAAGATGTGGTGACTACCTGCACACATAGCACGTTCGTTTTATTTGAGTATTAATGAGCTATTGAGCAAGCAATATTGAGTCTTATCGCCTTCAAAGGAAACTCATACTCCCTGGCTATCATTCGTTATTGCTGGCTGTGGTGGTTCTGGTCTTTGGCAACTCTGCATGGAGACAGAATTCCTTTGATCCTATTTTTAGTACTGGCATTGTTTATGTTGAAATGTTAAAAATAACTCTTTAAAACCACACGCCGTAAGGTTAGTGAGGAAGATGAATTTCACCTTCAGAAAACTTTGTCACAAATTTCAGGCCTTCGGCAGCCTTGTGCTCTGCAATGCCTGAGAGGTCTTGAATGGAGTAAATTCCTTAACAAAATCCTCCCTTTCAGTTCTCCGTGCGTGTGCTTCAGCCTGCTGAATGGCTAACTTGACTTAAATCTTGTTTTCTGGCCAGACTTTGTTCAAGAGAATCACAAAGTATCAATTGAAGAAGAGGAAGGAGGGGGAGGGGAAGGAGGAGGAAGAAGAAAAGAAGGAGGTGGGAGAGGAGGAGGAAAAAAGGGAACGAGGAGGAGGGAGAGGAGGAGGAAGGGGGAGGGGAGAAAAAGACCATGAACAGGACATGAGCATCCCAATTGATGACAGGATTGAACCCGGTCCTTTATTGGACTATGCTGTGCTGTCTCCTTACTTTTCACTGTTTCCTAATTAGATCTGATAATTTAATTTTATGGTCATTTCTATGACTTATTTTCCAGTCTTTACAGGTGCTGTGAAGTAATTTTGAAAGACACATTGTAGCTGGCTCTCTCTATCTAAGTTCAATGTTCTTCTACCCTGGCATGGTTTTTTACTTTAGGTTGCACTGTTTCAGCGTTGCACTACTGCAGGCCACCGTCAGAAAGCCAGCCCTGATGGTCATTTTATCCATTCATGTGAGTGGCTGTCACAGTGTTCTGTCTTTTTTTTTTTTTTTTTTTTTTTTTTTTTTTTTTTTTTTTTTTTTTTTGGTTTTTTTCGAGACAGGGTTTCTCTGTGTAGCCCTGGCTGTCTTGGATTAAAGGTGTGTGCCACCACTTTAAGTGGAAAAAAAAAATCGACTCTGTTTATTAAGTGATCACACAGCCCCCCTCCTCTTGATATGACCAGAAAACAAAACCACATCACAGACTAGAAGCCTTCTCCTTCCTCAATTATCAGCAACTAGGCTGATGACCAACCTGCAGATACAGAAAAAATCCAGTTCCTTACTAGATTAGAGATGGCTGTAGGTAACCTTGATATTTTCATGAA
>JADRCC010567605.1:0-24423 GCA_019843855.1 Hylomyscus alleni
ATGGAGCCATAAATCAGCAGCAGGAAACAAGGTCATGCATTTTACAGCGTATGATCCAAACACACGCGGTGCCAAATTGGCCTTTAGTCACTCAAACTGATGTAAAATGTGTCTCCGTTGACACTTCACTTTTACCATTTGCCCTTCTGGCAAGATAAAGGCTGTCCCTTTCTCCTTCGCAGGGGATTTCTCTTTTGCTTAACAGCTCACTAAATGCTTGCCTTTGTCTGATAATCTTTTTAAGGCATTGTTTTAAATCATCCTTTTCAGCCAAGCCCACAAAGCAGCCCCTGAGTCTCTGCTGAGCTAGGTGATTAACTGGCTCCCAGGTCTCTCTGCAGTAACATGGCCAACATCTTCCCAGCCAGGATGATGGGTGAGCAGCGATACAGAGGAGAGGAAAGAGTGTTTTAAAATAAAAAGGCATTATTCACCAAAGGGAAAACCAAGAAGGGAAACACTTTCACGGAGGTGGGGGCAAAATAAAAACATAGCTTGCACTCAAGCTTTTAGGTGATTTCATTCCTCAAAAGTTATATAATTACAGTATACCCACCATTACGTTTGTGGTATGTAACTTAGTTTCGTCAAATAAATTACAGCCAAGAAACTCTCTGTGTGTTTTGCAGTCTAGCAAATTCTAGAACGATGAAGACGAAGAGGATTAATGAATTACAGTATCCGGCTGTCTAACCCTTCTGGAGTATATCTTAGCTGGATTCCTGTAAGCTTCATATTTGTGTCTTTGCAGGCAATACCATCCCCGGACATCAACAGAACAGCTATGCCACACTTCCAGCAGGCTCTCGGAAATGAATGCAGAATATTTTTGCCCTGGCAGACTTCATGCCCCAGGAATGAAGTAATTCATTTGCAGGCCTTCCCACCTTCCACCATGCCAGCCTTGAATACCACACAGTGTATGGCTTATCACTCAACTCCAGTCAAGGGCCCAAGTAGGCCAGTGTTGATTTTGCTGGCAGGGGTTAACAAATCCCTAGAGACCCCCCTCCCCTTCTTGCACACCAAAGATTATCATAATTGATCTCTATTTTCTTATTTTCTTATTTGCCAGATAAAAGATAATTCATGAGCCTACAGATTTTCCATAAATCCCACTGGGTGTTGAGATCCCTTAAAACAGCCAGTTCACAAGCTAAGCCACAAGGATGAAGATGTGTTAATTAGCAGACAGATGAATGTATCATGCTGGAATCAACAGGGTCCAAACTTATCTAAGCTAAGACATTAACATGCCAGATGACCTTGGCCAAGGCACTTGACCTCCACAAGCCTCAGTTCACTGCACAGTAAAATTAGATAAAAGGAAAACCTTGATGAAAATTGGATGTTGAATTTAATTGACTGTGATGAGCCTGCCTAAGTAATTTACAATCCCAAAGACAATAGTCAAAACACAAAGCAAACATCCAAAGTGCCAGCACAGGAGGGAGCTATATCAATACCACTGTCTAACTCAGCACATCAAGTCTCTTATATCAGCCTCGTATTAATTTAAAACATGCCATAGAATGGCAACTTTTGTTTTTATATTGGAAATTAGACTATGCCTGGAGTTTTAGAAGATCGGGTTTTTAAAACTTCTCATCTCCCTATGTGATTCCCCAGACAATAAGATTTTCTGGAAATGGATTTAAAGGAACCCTACCATGGTGTTAAAGGGACCGACTTGCCAACTGCTCCAAAGGCTCCAAAGACAAACACTGTAGACAGTAGGGGGGTAATGAGAACATTTACACTTCTAAAGTATATCATTAGTTCCTGCCTACCCAAGTCTATCTAAAATGCAATTTGCTGATTGGAAAAGGAACAATGAAATATAAAGAGAGTAAGGGAAAATAACACTTGTTAAAAACTGCCGGTGGCATATATTCATGCTCTAAGCAGGTGAGATGGTCAGGGAGTCAGATGTAACTCGTACTTCCCCCACCCCTGGTTTTAAAAATAGGTACACAGTCCCCCTTTTTTATATCCCAAGTCTGGGATGACCTCAACTCCTCTGAGCATCATCTTTTAATAGGATTATCTACTAAAGACCCCTACACTCCACTCCCCTTTGTTATGTTGGAGGTTGTCTAGGACACTTTCAGTTTGTGCTAATACATGATTCAGGGATCCTTATTAAAGTGCTCTACTTTGATGTGAATGGTCTAGACAGGGAAAGTAAACTATGTGGTCGTCATATCCATATTCACCGCCTGCATTGCCAAGTCTGTCTTGTTCTCTCCAGCTCCAAACGCTGGAACAGTCTATTGGCTGGACTTCTAGTCTCTGTGGCACCCTTCCTTTCTTCCTATGCATATATTCCCTGAAGGCCATCTTCCTACAGGGGAAATCTACCAGCATCCATCCCTTCTTCAATGGCTTATCCAGCATTCAGAATGAAGTTTCAATGCTTTAGGGTCATGCCATTCAAAGTCTTCTATGTGTTCCATCATTCAGTAAATTCTCATTATATGTTTGTTGACTTCAACAGCACTGAAATTTCCCAGTTAGTAGTAAAGCTGAGTTACTTAGTACTTCTCTGAGATACTGAAGTATTTAAATGTGGGTATTGTAGGTCTTGAAAAAATTGTCCTCTGGTAAACAACACAAGATCCACGATACCTTTTTGAAAGATAGTTTGCCAATATCAGCAATCTAGATGGTGAGCCGACACATGTTCTGAATGTATTATAGAAGCATTTTAGTTGAAATGGCCCTTGTAGGAATATTTTTTAATAGTGAAAGAGTCTAATATAATATTTATATTTTCTATTTCACTAGCTTCATATTTTCTACCTTTTTTGTTTTAACAACTCACACTGGACCAACTCCCGGGAAATCTCAGGACTGGCAGTACATCTCCAGGGACTTGTTACGTGTTCACATCCTCTTGTAGTAGTCTCTCAGATTTTTGATACATTCAAACTAACTAGAGAGAGAGACTTTTAAAATTCAGATATTCAGGAACTCCGCCTGTGACTTAGGATTGAAAACAGGTGTGTCCTCAACTTGAGACACATCCCATAGGCAGGCACTAATCCCTAACACTATTAACGATACTCTGTTATGCTTGCAGATGGGAGCATGTTGTCCTCTGAGAGGCTCCGCCCTGCAGCTGACTCAGATGCATGCACACACCCACAGCCAAACAGTGGATGAAGCTTGGGGACTCCTATGGAAGAGTAGGAGGAAGGATTACTGGTCCTGAAGGGGATAGGAACTCCTCAGGAAGACCAACACAGTCAACAAACCTGGATGCTTGGGGCTCTCAAGAGACTGAACCACCAACCAAAGGACATACGTGGGCTGATCCTAGGGCTCCTGCACATATGTAACAGATGTGCAGCTTGGTCTTCATGTGGGTCCCAAACAACTGGGCTGGGGTCTATCCCAAAAGCTATTGCCTGTATGTGGGAGGTGTTCTTCTAACTGGGCTGCCTTGTCTGGCCTCAATGGGAGAGGAAACACCTAGTCTCTCAGAGACTTAAAGTGCCAGGGTCAGAGGATACCCAGGGAGCCCCACCAGCTCAGAGGACAAGAGGAAGAGGGATGGGGGAAGGATTCTGGAAGAGGGTGACTGGGATGGGGCAGTGAGTGGGATATAAAATGAATAAGTACAGAAAATAAAATTAAATTTTAAAAAAAAGGAGATAACAGATATGTCTGTAAAACTGTAAAGGTAAGTCACATCTTGTCTGATGTCAGTGTGAAAATGAATCAAAAAACCAGATATTAAGTAACGAGGCTGCTTAGAAAGTCAGGGCCTAAATATAGGGGAAGCTGTAAATGACCTAAATAATCCCACAGAGCTCATCCATTATGTGCTCTTTATGCTGTCTACACTGGCCAAGTTTTGCATAAATGAAAACTCTGTTTGCATACACTGAGAACAATGCAGAAGTAAGCATATTATAACGTCAGCAATTAAGAGGAAGCTGGGTCTGGAGTTCAGACTGGCTTTCTATGCTGCTCCTGCAAGCTTAATTACAATGCACACAGCTTTACAAATTTCACTGCCCATGATAGAACTGAGCATTGGTGGTTCTAAAAGATTCTTTCATAACATTGAGCTCTACCCTGGTAGTAGTCACTTATTTTCCAATATAACACAGGGAAAAGTGTTTTACTGTGTGTTATTATGTCATTGTCATAATATTTCTATATACCTTAGGGCTAAGGGCTAAGATAAAAAATGATTAGCCCCATAAGAACTCAACAGTATAAAGTAGGTTTCTCCGTTAGAAGTTACCTACAAAGCCAGCTTCTCAGAAGCACTTTCTGGTCACTGAAAAATAAAACAGCTACCCCAAGCCAAAATACTACTGATAACACTTCCATTCAAAAACAAAGGCAAGCAGCTCTCCCTTCTGACAGCTCAAAGTTCCATCCTGACTCAGGACTTCCTCATCCAGACTCAACTCAACTTTTCCTCTTCAGACGACAGTTGATGTGACTAGCCAAACGATTCCGCCAAGTCATTGCATCTCAAGTATATTGAGACTTTGGTCAGCAAAAGCTAAATGGCAGACAAATAATAATCAAAATATTTGGAATAGTTAACACAAGCCAGCTCTGACTACTGCCAAACAGTAACAGAAATAGCCCACTCATAAAAACTATCTTTTAACAAAAACAAATATCTGAAAACCAGCAACATTCTCCCCAAATGAGAAATATTATCACGAAAGCAAGTCTTTCTACTCTGGTGCCTCAAAACCAGAGATTATAAGCAGGTCGACAGCAACACATGGTATTGCAAATACCGCAAAATTCACAAGACTAATTCAAATATAAATTTACTTGGGAAATTTGATAAGGGTGGAAATTCTACCTCAAATCCTCTTTTAAAGAGTTGCTAATGCATTTGACCTTAGCATGACTTTTGAACATACCAGTTTTTCAGTAAAGTTGGTGGAGACTATTTCTTCAAATTACTGATGGGTTATTTAGCATCAAAGTCTTAGCATAGTCTGAGGGCTAGAAGACTTTCAGAGATGATTAGTGAGTCTTCTTTTCATCTTGCCCTCACAACTGTAGGAGAGCTCAAATATCAATTATACCGAAGAATTTTCTCATTTCCTAACTTTAATAACAAAATGCCCACTGAGCATTTAAACACACACACACACACACACACACACACACACACACACACACACAAGATATATGAGAACTGTGTCATCAAAGCTGAGAATGGGAATTCTGATCTATTTTCACTCTTTTGTGACCATTAGGTGAGCCCCATGTAACCTTTTGCAATAATACAAGAGGGGTTACCTTTGGATGTATTTAGGTTTCTAAAGGATAAAGCAAGTAATTTTGGCTGTTTTTAAGAGAGAACAAAAGATAATTTGACTCCGGGAGAGTCATGCATAGCATGGCTTTGGGGCCATGACAGCTAAGATAACAGCATCCAGCATGACCTGAAAGGAAATGCCCATGGTCAAATTCAGCACAATCCTGGAATATGTCTACAAAAACACCAGCTTCTACAGTTTGTGTCTCCAGGCTCCCCTGAAGGCCCATGTGAAATCAATTAACGCTTGATTTCTAATGTGGTACTCCTGGGAATGGTAGACGTTTTAACAGGTAGAAACTCCTAGGAGACCTCTGTGTTACTGGAGAATGTGTCCTCAAAGAAGATTCTGGAACCCTGCTCCTTCCTCCTTTTCTCTTCCCTGGCCATGAGGCTGGTTTTTGCTCTCCTACATGGATCCACCATGAAGAGCTACTTCATCACAGGCTCCAAAGCAGTGATTTCACCCAGTTGTAGACTTGCACTTCTGAACTTTGAGACAAAAATAAATCCTTCTCTTTATAAGTTAATTGACTCAGGCATTCCGTTACAGGGATAGAAAGCTATCACACTGTTGCTTTCTTACCAGCTGGCTTGCTTTCATAGGGTAGAGGGAGCATGAGCTCCGTGCAGCTTTTCAGATAGACCGTTTAGATAAAACAGAGACAGAAGCCCTAGCTCTCAGCTTCAATCAATACTTCTTCCAAGTTTGAAGGAAAGATAACCTATTTTTAAATCACGTTCCTATCTAGGGCTGCACAGTGCAATATCTGTGTGATCCTTTCATCTTGAATTGGATTTCAGCAGGGAGGCCTTCAGAGTGCCCTAAGCTATCAAAGGTACATATAACCAGGTTGTACCACCAGCCTGCAATTCTCTATACATGTGTTTCACATACATTCTGTATTGTGAAAAGGAGATTAGGAGCTAAAAGTGAGGATTCAATGCTTCTACAATATTTGAAGATCCCCCTGCTTCATTACTGGGTTCATGCCACTTGATCAATTAGAAGACATAGGATTTTCATACCAGTGAGAGTACTCATAAAATATGCTGCATGTCAGGGTTTGCCCTACATGTGCTTGTTGTTTATCAACCACACTAACGGGGACAGCCACAAAGTGGAGCTTTTCTTGAGTTATACAGGCGGAGTTATTATGTAGCAGTGTGCCTTACTGCAGAGTTATTATGTAGCAGTGTGCCTTACTGCGGAGTTATTATGTAGTAGTGTGCCTTCCTGTGCCAACTGCAGAGCAGCTGAGAGAGTCTGGATGACTGACCCTGTTGGCTGATAACTTTGTTGTTTGAAAAAGTGGAAGAAAACAAAAGAAACCTTCTGATCTGAGGTTTAATTAATTCTGATCAGCAAACAAGTAGAGACTAGTCGACGAAGGAAAAGGTAATGGAATCCTGAAAGAAGGAGGTGGTCACTATTCTCTGTCCACCTTCCTTCATTGTTTCTTGTCCATTACATTGACTTTCTAATTGCTTTTATTCCAGCTACCAACTCATCCTAACCCCTTTGCATGTATGTATATACACACACACACACATAATCACATACACATATACTTACAGGCATACACACATAATCATACACACACTAACATAGATACATTCACACACACATTCATATATACATGCTTATACACACATATACCTATACTCATACACACTCAAATACACACACATATACACACTTATACACAAATACACACACTCACACACATATACACATACACTTACATACTCGCACATACACACTGTGGTGGTTTGAATAAGTTTGGCTCGCACAGACTCACATGTTTGAATGCTTGGCCCACAGGGAGTGGGCCACTACTAGGAAGCGTGGTCTTTTTGGAGTCAGTGTGGCCTTATTGGAGGAAGTGTGTCACTGTTGGGGTGGGCTTTGAGCTTTCCTATACTCGAGCTCTGACCAGTGTCCTGGCTGCCTGCAGGAGGACAGTCTCCTCTTGGCTGCCTTCGGATCAAGATGTAGAATTCTAGGCTCCTCCAGCACCATGTCTGCCTGCGTACTGCCGTGATTCCTGCCATAATAATAATGGACTGAACCTCTGAAACTATAAGCTAGCCCCAATTAAGTGTTTGCCTTTATCAGAGTTGCATTGGTGATGGTGTCTTTGTATAGCAAAAAAACCCTAAGATACACACTCGTGCACACACGCACACACGCGCGCACACACACACACAGTCACACACTTATACATACCAGACATTCGCATACACACATACATACACACACACATTCTCACATACATACACACATATACACACATACTTACTTACTAACATATATACATACATATGTTCATTCACACACATAAACATACACTTAGATAAACATTCATATACACTCACATACATATATGTAACCTCCCCCTAGCCAAGGAAAGCCTTTGGACTCACAGCCCGCATCCGCCTGGAAGCAGCTCTCCCACCTGGGGAGCCAAACAAAGGTCCTTTTGGACTGCTATCTCTCTCTGAAGTACCAGTTAAGGAGCCACCCCCCATCGAGCTATGAAAACGCCCATGGCTGAAAGGTGGTTGCAGCCACTGAGACACAGATATGTACTGCAGTGTGGATGTTATGTAAAAATCATGGCACCTAGAGACTTGCTTTTGTTTTTTTTTTTTTGTAATAGGTGTATATATACCTGATTTCCTTAGTAAAGATTGGCTTTGATCAGACAAATTGCGACTTGGCCCATTCATTTCTCTCGCAACCCCAAACCCCTTTATATTTTTTCACAGGCCCCTGCTTTCTCTCCAGGAGAATCCAGCTCGTGTGACCACAGGTGGTTACACACACACACTCTCACACATATACACTTACACACATATGCACTGACTCACACACACTTGTATATATTCACACTCATTTACACACATACACACTCACACACATATACACATATTTACATACTCATACAAACATATACACATACTTACATACCCACACATATACATACATACATACATGCACACTCAGATACATACCTACATACACATACACACATATACACACACAGTTACATATGCATACATACACACACTTACACTTACACGCATATACACACATATAGATTACCATAAATTGGCCACCACTGTACCTAAGGAAACCTTGTATGCTAACACTATACTAAGTGTGTTGAGTAGGGAACAGTCACTTTGACATGAAACCCCAGGACTGGGCAACTCTCCTGTGCTTCTGACTCTGTCCTGATAAATTATAAGCAGATACAGAGTGAGTATTTCTCAGGCACTGGAGAATGCAAAACTGTAAGCACAGTGACAAACAACAACAACAAACATGATAAGAATCAGCCTGAAAGAATGGGTTGTAGCCCACATAATTTAAATACTGTATGATTGTGTGTCTGGCATTAGCAGCCATAAAATATAGGATGAGAGAAATTTAATTTCAGGAGAGGGCTGCAGGAAAATAAAAGCTTACTGTGACTCTTAATGTATCTATGACGTTGGACAATTTATATAATCATTTGGGAATTTCATTTCATCCCCTGTTAAATTTTAGGTTTTACAGCCAACACATGCAAAGGTATCTGCTATGCAGAATTACACGATCTCTGGTAACCACTATGTAATACTTTGACAAGGGCTTAGGAGTCTAGAAACCAGGTAGAAGTCAACAATGTCACATGACAACTGAAAGGGACATGAAGACCTAGACTGCAAGAGGACTGACCCAACTGCACTCGATAGGTAAATAACTTTACAATTGGGCTGGATTGTGGGGAGCATTCTAGGGCGATTTTAAAAAATCATATGTTGAAGGTCTTAGTGAGAAATTTGAGATCTGTAACTTTACTTTTGTACCATTTTATGCTACAGCTCATGTGTTGTCTGAATAAATACACAATTACTTTATAAAAGATGAGCTATAAATAAAAGTTCCAGATTTGAGGTTAGGATTAAAATAAGTCAAAAGAGTGTGACAGAAGAGAGATTTTTTCTTTCTCTTTTTAAAACTTTTTGGTTGCTCCACACAGGGTCTCACTCTATAGACCTGGCTGACCAGGAAAGCCTCAAACTTATCGAAATCCCTCTGTTCCAGCCTACTGAGAGCTGTGGTTGCAGGCATGAGCCACTACTCCTCAGTTTAAAAAGGGCTGATGTGGAGTGGAGAGGACAAGGGAGGGTAGGGACGAAGAAGAGCAAAGGGGAAAGGTGAAGCGGGGGAGAAAGGGAAAGAGAGGAGGAATGTAAAAAAATCATCTCTTGCTTTTCTAGCTCCTGCTCCTGGAAAGACAGCTCTGAGACTAATTATTTATTAATAAATGCCTTGGGCATAAGCTTTGCCTCATTCCCTGACTAGCTCATAACTTATTTAACCCATTCAAACTATTCTGTCTTCCTCATAGTCAGTTACCTCTCCTTCGGTCCGACCTGCTTCTTCCTTAGTGTCTTCCTCAGCACCTCCCCCTTCAGCGTCTCTCCCAGCATCTCCTTTTATTCGCTCACTATTTCCCAGAATCCTCTCTTCCTGACCGTGTCCCACCTTCGTATTTCCCATCTCAGCTCATTAGCCATAGGGTTTTTTATGGACAGACGGTGCTTATAAGAGATTCTCTCTACAGAGGAGGGAGAAGAAATAGAAAGGAAAAGCGAATTAACATATCTTAACACTGACAAGGACTATGGAAACAGTCATATTATAGAGGGATAGGAGATAAGAGAAGATCACAAGAGTACAAGCAAAAGCCATGTCAAGCCAAGGTCAATGACAAGATAGTTAGAATATGGCAGTACTCTTGGGATGTAAAGAAACTGATGGCCATCCAGAACACTACATGGAAGCTTCACTAATGGGTGGGAAGAGTGTACAGGATGTAGGGACACCATTGCTTTCTTGAAAATGACATGCAGTTGACCCTTGCTGTGTGGGACTTGGTTTAGCACTCATAGCAAATCCACAGGTACGCCGTCCCTCTCATAGGACAGATGGCACTTTCCATCACACACACACAAATCTCCACATACGTCATAACACCTCTACACTACTTACAACCCCAGATACAGTGCAAATGCCACCTGGACTGAGGTCCCTCTGCTTAGGGGATAGTGACAAGGAAAAGAGGGCTCATGTTAAGGACACAGAATGTTGTTTTCTGAATGTTTTTGATGAGTAGTTAGTTGAGTCTAATGAGAAAGAACCGATATAGTGAGAGTGGTCTGTACTCAAAAAATAGTAAAAATGTGTGTGTGTATGTGTGTGTGTGTGTGTGTGTGTGAGAGAGAGAGAGAGAGAGAGAGAGAGAGAGAGAGAGAGAGAGAGAGAAAGTGTAGGAGGAAGAAATACTGAGAAAGCCTGGATTTTCCTCAAAGGAAAAAAAATCATGATTTTTATCAAGGATTTTTCTTTTTAAAAAGTTTTTGGTAGCCGGGCGGTGGTGGCACACACCTTTAATCCCAGCACTTGGGAGGCAGAGGCAGGTGGATTTCTGAGTTCAAGGCCAGCCTGGTCTACAGAGTGAGTTCCAGGACAGCCAGGGCTATCCAGAGAAACCCTGTCTTGAAAAAAAAAAAAGTTTTTGGGGTTGTTTTTATTTATTTATTTATTTATGAGAAGATACAATTTATAGATAAGTCTAAGATTAGGGGAGTTAGGAGAGATTAAAAACCATATTTATTTACACATCTTTTGAGCTTCACTACAATTTTGTATCACATGGTTTCCAGGATGTGGGCATATTTGGGGCTGGTACCACTGCCTGGCTCAATAAAGGTATAAGCACTTGATTTAATCCTCCGGGATACTTTGCACATAATCTATTTTGATCTGTAGAAGGTATGTTGCAAGAAAAAAAAAGAGGAAGATGTCTGGACTTTTATTAAACTTCTGTTTTCTTCCAGATAAAAACACTCTGGAGGATAAATAAATATCTGCCACACTTGCTCCACACCCACTGTGTAGGAGTGGACTTAGTAGGGAAAGAGGCAGACACATCTGCTATCAACGAGCACAGAGGCCATTAGCGCAACGAGCCTTAATACAGCTCAGGACAGAGCCAGCTAACTGCTCCTGTGGTAAGTGGAATGAGGAAGTGGAAAAGGCACAAAAAACTGCGTTAGGGGGTATCCACTTAGCGTTTCTAAGTCTGAGGTATACAGGATGATCCAAATGCCAAACCAGAAAAGGAAACAAAACTTGAGGAGTAATTCTCCTTCCTACCAGGAGGGGAACTTAGCCAGGAGGCAGTGGAAATAACGTTCAGAAAATGAGCTCAAATGGAGCAGGTGAAGAGACTCTGGCTGGCACGAAGGGCCTCACCCCAACACAGCAAAGCTTGGGGCATTTCAGGTCTACACAAAGGAACCCTGGAGGAGGGGGCAGAAGAGAGGGGCTAAGCCTGCTCCCCTCCCAGGCTTCAGGTGGCCTCCTGAATAACAAGCTTTTGTCTTTGATTTCCAGGCCTTTTTACATCTGAATCATAATTCTTCCCCTCAGATCCAGCTAAGAGCAATTTTCATCACAATCTCTAATCACGGGCTTGTGGATGGGGTCACTACCTGAGAAAAAGTATTATCAATTTTTCCTTAATGTTCAGATTTCAAAAATGAATGACACCCAGGCACAGTTCTCTCCTCACTTAAAATTTATATTGAACAGATAATGACATAACTAATTTCCATAAGAATGTCTTTCATCATAGGATTGTATTTCTGGAAGAATTTTATCCAATGCAGCAATGCCATGGATCTCTCTGTATTTAATATTATCTTTAGTCTGTATGTCAGCCATAATAAATTCATTGTTAGTTGCTGACTAGAGACAAACCACTCAATGGTTAACTTAAAGCCATAAAGTCCCTCAGGAAGGGCCAGTAACTGGTAAATGTTATTTAGGATCCTCTGTATCCTCACATCTTCCTCACACACTTTGAAAAACACACACACACAAAATAACAAGGGCTGGCCAGGCCAAGGACAGAAGGCAAAGGCTCGTGTAGTTAAGGAATTTTGCCTCTATGTGTGAGTGTGTGTGTGTGTGTGTGTGTGTGTGTGTGTGTATGTGTCTCTGTGTATGTATGTGTGTGTTTTGTGTGAACATATGTGCATATGTGTTATGTGAGCACATGTGTATATGTATGTGTTTTGTATGAGCACATGTAAATGTACATACACTCATGTACAAGTACATGGAGGCCAGAGGAGGACAGTAGTGACCTCGTCTATTATGCTCTACCTTGTTCACTTGAGCGTGAGCCACTCACTGAACCTAGACCTTGGCTGGTGACCAGCTAGCCCCAGTGATCCCCCCCCAGCTGCCGATGACAGTGTCAGTGTTACAGGCTACCTGTACACATGTGCCCATGCCTGGATTTGTATGTGGGTGCTAGGTTCCAAACTCACTTGGTCCCCATGCTTATGAGCCAAGTTGCCTTGACCACCAAGGCCCCTCTCCAGCCCATGTTGTTTCTTTCTAAGCTGACTTGTTAGGAAATGTTCATAGCTGTGTGACAGAAACTCATGCATTCAAAGGGCGTTAATGATAATCAATGCAGCAAGCATAATTGTCACAGACTCAAGGTTACAGATCCAGTGCAATAATTCTCCCTTTTACCTAACAGTTGGTGGATGCAGAGGACAAAATGTTACACCACAGGTACTAGCCCTTAAGAAAGTCAATATTCTAGTCTTGCACTGAGTCTTGTCAACGAAAATGAAAACCTTCATCCTCCTTAGTAAAACAGATTCATATTGTCTGTGTCTTGGTTAGGAATTAAATACATGCATGATCATCTCCTCAAATGGGAAGAAATGTTTAAAAAAAAAACACAAAGATTTTAACAAGCAGAACATGCCCCAGATTGACTTATAAAACCTCAAGAGTTTATTCACCATTATAAACCCAGACCCTAGTCCAGATGTTAACAAGAAGAGACTAGCATACAGCAGTGAATTCCAGTTGATCTGAGATGGACTGAAGTGCACTTTAAATAACCCATGTCTATAGCAAATATACATGTGGATATGGATAAAAAGCTAAGTAATGCACTCGGGGAGAGGCTGCAGGCAGAACACGATTTTATATTTCGACAACAACAGAGCCAAAGCTGTAGGATAATCAGCATAAATATCATTATTCAGAAACATTTGGGGGCAATTCCCATTGTAACTACTACTTTTAAATTTCACAATTACAACTAATAATAGAGGTAAATAAATTGGAAGCCGGGGAGATGACCCAGTCAGTAAAGAGCTTTTTGTACAGACAAGGTCCTGAATTCTGATCCTGCACACTCTCGTAAAGAGCCAGGCATGGTGGCGTGCACCTGCATGCCCGTGCTAGGGATGCAGAGACAAGAGGAGCCTTCTGGCCAGATCGTCTAGACAACCAGCGAGTTCTGTGTCTAGTGAGAGACCCGGCCTCAAAAAGGTGGATAGCAATGGAAGAAGTCACAGGTATTAATGGTTGCCTTTACATGCTCGCAAGCTGCCCGCCCAGCACTCTGGGGTGTTACTCAGGGCTCAGCAGCCACTCCGGGTGAATGCTCATGTGCTGAGTCCACAGGACAAGATTAGGGCATAGAACAGCAGTTCTCAGGAAAGCCAGACACGCGATCTTTCAGCCCAGCTCACTCTACCTTCAGACCCATCAATCTAGCTTCGAAGTAGTAATTGACGCCACTGAAAATTACAAAGATCCTGTTTTGAATCTGTAATTTGAAGGCTTTAAGTGATTCCTCTGGAAGAACCAGAAATGTTGAAATGTACCTTCCAGACTTGAATAGCAGATCCCGAGAGGCCCTTTCTGCTAGATATATTCAGCAAAATTCACTTCTAAATTATATATTTAATCAAGTTTCAAAATGACATATTCCGTTTGTTCAAAACTCTGCTATATTATACTACAAGGTATATATATTTCTCTTTAAATGACAGTCTTTTGCCCATCCTTAGTGCATGCTAAGCACTTAAAAGTTTCTGCAATGTTTGATACACCAAAATGCTAAATATCTAGAACTTTCCTTCCAGTTTGTTAATATCTCATTTTCCTCTTCTTCACAGTCATACAGATTTTGTATCTAATAATGACACTCTGGGGCTTGTGTGCTTCTTTGTGTTCCCAATTGTCCCCTGACCACTGAGCTGGCCTCAACGTTGCCAGCAAAGACTTCCGTTGCCTGAGATGGTTTGACTAGCAAGAAGTCATCCGTCTGATTATAGATTGCCATAAACCAAAGAGTCAGGCAGTTTCCCGGGGTAAACTTCACATTTACTGTTCCTGTCTCCTTTCTCTCTGAGCTGCTGATACCATGGCTGTCCCTACTATGTCCCAAACCCAGTGAGTGATCTACCCCTTACGCAGATGACACATCTGGGGTTGTGTTTTCCTTCTTTCCTAAGACAGCCTCATGCTGTGACTCATAGACCTGACAAGACTCATCCCTCAGGGCCACACCAGGCTCCCAGTAGCTGAACCATGAAACACTTCTTGATCATAGCAGGCACGTGATGTTTGAAGTCTTGCTCTGAACCTAAGGACTTCTCAGTGTTGGTGGCAAACAAAGGCTTCTTTAGGTTATGTGCGCCTCCTTCTCCCGAATCTCTGCTTCTTTGCTTTCACAGCTGCTTGTAACCTTTGCAAAGAGAATATAAACCCAGCAGAATGGGGGGAGGGGAAATTCTACGATTCGATTCCCTTTACTTTAATTATGGGAACGTCTTTGTGCGGGCCAGGCATTGACCGCATTGTCAAAAACAAAGATTTAATAACAATTAGTTATTTCTATCTCTGATTGCCCTCTTCAATTATAAAGTATTCTTTTTTTCTAGGAGATTTAAACCAGAAAATGTGATTTTTCTGACTTCTCTCTTGCCTGGTCAAGCTTTGCTCGTTGATGGTCTGGCTGCTCCCACAGGCTTGTGTCTGCTTTCGATTGGGAGTCTCCTGTGAGCAGGGTAGAGGTCATTTGACTTTTGGTTCGCATTATAAAGCAAGGCAGAATTCAAACAGATGAACTGCTTGACCCACTCTCCACCCTCAGCCTCAGAGTCTAGGCCACCTCTGGACATCTAAATATACGCTAACCCTGGTCTGATCCCCTAGCCAAACTAAATATTCTTAATAGATACAGCAGTACCCACCCCTTCCTCACAATCCTCCCCCTACACACACACACACAATGTGCCTGAAAAGAATGAGACCTTTGGATTGTGTGCAAGCAGAGCAAGAAAGGGAAATTAAAACACTTCTAATCAGGACCCCTTCCCTGCTACTGGAGACTCCAGAGAAACAATGGCAGGGTCAGGAGCATGCTGATGAGCCTGAGGGACAGGCTGTAGGCCACCCCGCTGCCCCAAAGTCCAGCTACAAAACCAGTCCGGCATCCCTACAAACCTCCACTTTTCACATTGCCACTTTACAAATGAAATGTTCCCACTTACCTCTGTGATATTAAAATCACTTCCATTTTAGAGAAAGTGACTGGCAAGATAAAACAGAGAGGGATGTAGAATTTATGAGGTGCTTCCCGCACATCTGGGCTACAATTCTTGCACTTGCCACCCCTGTTGACAAGCTTAAAATAAAACCAAGATTTTTATTTTTAGGTCTCTAGATAGTCTTCCTGGAATTTCTTATAAATTTATTTTTCCCCTTTGGCAAGAAGAATTAGCACAGCACTGAATGAACTGAATGAATAATAAGTTTATTTATTCTGTTGCTTAGTTGTTTTTTTTCAAGGAATTATTCTATCTTGTCAAAAGAAAGAAAGGTAGCCAAGGCACTGAGGGATAGCATCTGTAACAGCAGCTGCAGGGCAACCTTACCGTCTCTCAGCACCCAATCCACAGAAGTGCCATGGCCAAGCAAATACACCCGATATCCATGCCTACTCAACAGTATCCTAGTCCAGGACCCATGTCTATCCAAAGCCATATTTATTGGCAGAGTCCAAGCTCAACAATAATTATTCACAAGTTCCTACTAGGTGAATAGTCTCAGAGGAAGGGAATGACGGGACTACAGATAGATGAACACCATAAATGTTCATATGACATATAAGGGACACTCCTGATAAGGCACTGTACTAGGGCCAGTTCTCATTTAAAGTCTAAGGAAAGAATAAAAGCAAAGAATACATCATGTTGAGTTGACCTAGTTGGGTACTCTTATCCCTAACCCACTAACTGGAAAGCCAGGGTTTAAAGTTGAATAACTTTAGCCGACTAAGGACTGAGGTTGGGATTCCAGTGAATCCCACTCTACTTTTATATGTATCAATGTACTGAGCAATATTCTTTTATATGCTTCAATGTACTGAGCAATATTCTTGGAAGCAAATAAATAAATAAGTAGCCAGGCACTCAAAGCTCTTATGATCAGGAGCGATAGGCCGAGAGGGATCCCAGATGAAATAAGCAATCATGACATGACACAAACGTAACAACATAAAAGAAAGTTTTGCACAAAGTGTCAGGAAGATCAAAATTATATGAAGGAAGTAATTTTATTTGCTGAGGTTTACCCAAAGATTAATTTACCTAAACCAAGATAATCGAATCTTTTCTATTTGTTTCTTCTATGTTCATTGGCACTGTCCATAGTAAAAGCTCAATAAATAACTGCTAAATACTAAATTAATTAGTATTAATTAATTAATTAATTAATTAAGACTTAAAATAGTGTTCAGTTACTATAGAAGGAAGGTAACCAGGAAACCACATGTTGCTACATCCCACGTAGGGGCTACAGTGAGTAGACAGGATGAAGGAAGAAATGTGCTGGAGGTGAGGGCACAGGCAAGCTGAGTGTCACAGACGGCGCTTATGGAGATGAGCTTATGCCCACCTGGGATGAGGAGACATTCTGTGCTTGAAGCGTTCCCAATGTGAGCCATCAAGATCAGGGTCATCAAAAGGCACCATCCACATTGTATCTCCAGTAAAGGGCATCCCCTGGAATGTGGCCAGTTGTAAGTCTTGACAAGCAAAATGAAATGCTACATGTGTGTGGCTGAATCTGAATTATGGCATATGGAAAGAAGAAAGGATTCTGGGTGACATTAAAAATCCCAACCACAGACATCCAGAGACAAAGCTCCACCGGGCTGCTTAGTGTCATGAGTACAGAGCTAGTTAGAGAATGAAATAGAAACCGCACTGGAAGCAAGTATCCCCCACTTGTTATAGACAGAGGAACACCAGCTAATTAGGCATGGTAACAAGAATGGTATGCACATGGTAACTTCCATGACACAGGCAGGACACACTGAACCACTTCTGGTTTTCACAAAGGAACTATTACCAAGCCAGAGCAGGATCATTACCACAACTAATGAAGCAAGCCACAGCTTTGATCAATGACATTGGTGAGGAAAACAGGTTGACAGAACAGGCACAAAACAGTCTGGACACGACCCTGTCCCAGGGCATGCTCTGAGCAGACAAAATCTTTCTAAATAGGTTGCAAGCTATTTCTAACAGAAAAATGGGCAGAACTGGTGGAAACAGGTTGGGTCTTAGGAGGGCACAGATGAGGATTTAATGTACCTGTTGCTTCTTATATTTTGTTCCCATCTGAGTATATACCTTTTTTTAAAAAAAAGAGTGAAATCTTTATAGAGCACATTCAGGAAAATGGGAGAGATTATTTTACATTAACAAAATGCTCCTTGATGCCCTGTTGAGATTCCAGGCAACTCAAGCCAAAACATTTTTTCTGATATGCACTTACACAAATAAGTGTCCATGAAATGGTATATTAGGTCAAGAACATAAAACACCTAAACATCGGGACAAAGGCTCCTTAGATCTCAACCAGGTTTGCTTTGCGAATTTCTACGCCTAAACAAACCTGAGAAACAGGGTTTGTGGCCCCAAGGCTTTGCAAATCTCCCCTCCAAACTACTATCACATAAGGAGTACAAGATATTCAACTACAGAACAAATTGTTGGTTCTAAAAAAAAACACTACTTTCACCATTCAACTCTCAGCCATAAGCACACTCAAGAAGGCAGAGAGTCTAGGATGGGAAGTGGTACAGTTGTTATCGTGTGCTCCACAAGCGAACAACCTAAGTCCAATCCTAGTTCGACTCCCAGAACCCCAACTTAGAAAGGAAAAGGAAAAGAAGATGATGGACAGCAAATGACACGTTGAGTTGACCTCTACCCCTCTCCCCTCACACACAGGAAAGGAAGGATAATCCTGTGACACAGGGCTGATGGCATAACCAAAACTCACCAAGTGCCCCTGTCAGTGTCCTTCACCCACAGCTGCCGAGAACCACGCTGAACACAGGCCTGGCTTGGACAGTTTCCAGGGCCCTTTGTACACTTCAACTTTTTTGATCGCCTATTCTTGGTTTGTGGTTCTGAAAAGTCACAAGCCAGATCTACTCAAAGTATACTGCCAATGGTGTTGATATGGAAGATGGGAAGTCGGAACGTTTTCTAAACCATCTTCCCTGTGTGCTCATCCCCTGCATGGCTAGAAACTTCCTGACCGATAACCCTTCCTCCCTCCAGCCTGGCCGAAACCGCTTTCTGTTCTGATAAAAGAGCAGCCAGGAAAAAAAAAATGATGCTGGCTTTACAGCTGCCCCGCTCAACCCCCTCAGTGGCTTCCAAGGGGGTATTACAACACATCTAAATTCATTGCCCGCCACAGCTCAGCCCCAGTTGATATTTTCCAATATAGCAACTGCCATTGCTCAATGAATACCAGCAGTGGTTTACTGACTTATTTTTGTTACAGTAGAATCTTTCCCAGAAAAACCTGAAACATAACCCAAATCATATAAAACAAATAAAAGTATATCATCATTACAATGTTATGTCAGAATTAAAACCTGCATCAGCTCCTTTCTATAAAGCCCTGAGCCTTTTACTCTTCTTATGTATGTACTCCCTGGGATCAAAAGTGAAGGAAAAATAAGTTGTTCTCTATGTTTTAAAACAAAATGTGCAAGATGCATAGTTATCTTTAATAAGGAACCTGTAAGTATGGTACAATGGTAACCGCAAAGGCTGCCACCCTTAGCCATGCGCAAGAACAAGATTTGTTACGTCTTCCAAAGAGAGAGTTCACAGCTAAGTAACACTGGAATACATCACGTACCATTCTTCCCTCTGAAAAATGAAGAATAATTGATCTTTATTGAGTGCCTCGAAAAAAATTGGCTGAAGTCATTTGACCCAAGAATTTTTCAAACCTACTGACTCCTAACCCCACCCCCCACTGCTTTTGTAGAAGCACTGGTGAATTCAAGGCTTCTGAAAAGCAGTTTGGAAAATATGCTATAACTAACACAGCAATAGCCAGGCTTGCCTTAAGTCATCAATATTTCAGAAACACAAAACTGAATAAATAGAAGGAGAAAAACACATTACAATCTTGAACTGTAGGATGCTTCCATATTGTGTTCAATATTTGATTCCAGAAGAGAAATGGTTGTGGGTAGCTTGGGTTCCTATCAACATCTGGGCATGGGGTGAGTTAATTAGGGTACAATCTTTATTGGTGAAACAAAGAATGGCCCCTACCTGCAAATTCAGGAGCTTTAATGAGAGGAGTAGCGTCCCAGATTGGTGAGATGACCATCATCAACACGTGACTTTCCCATTGAGCTTGAGGTGCAGCTCCTGTTCCCACCATCACATGTGTATCCACACAGTACTTCTGGCACCAGCAAAGATAAGCTTTCCCTTACAACACAGATGGGCCAGCATGACTTCCACCTACATCTCATTAGTCCGAACTTGTTTACCTATGACCCAGAGGAGCCAGAAACAGTCTCTCTAGCCAGGACACAAATGGTGCTTCCACAGAGAGAGTTGAGTAAAGCTAGAGCTCACCACCACCACCACCACCACCACCACTAGAGGCTACTGTAGATCAGAGTATCAGAGGTCTTTGGTGTGCTCTGCAGGGACCTAACCCTTCCTGTATCTACAGCGTTTCCGAAATTGCACTGCTTTCTTTATGTCCGTATGTGCCTCAGAGTAAGAGTGATGGACCTCCCCCCCATTCCTTCAGTGCCATAGGCAATGCTTCCTGTGTCAGTGAGCTTCCCACTGACAGAAGAACGCAAAAGAGGTGCAGGTTTACTTATACTCTTGTCTTCAGAGGTTGCAGTCCATGGCTCTGCTCATGGTAGGAAGAGCAGAGAGGAGCAAAGGTGGTCACCACGTAGTGACCAGGAAGCAGCATGAGGGACTGAGAAGAGGACTTATTGCAAAGAACATGACCCACTGACCTATTTCCTTTTGCTATAACCAGGAAGCAGCATGAGGGATTGAGAAGAGGACATGACCCACTGACCTATTTCCTTTTGCTATAACAGGAAGCAGCATGAGGGGTCAGCACAGGATTCAGTGCAGAAGGACATGATCCACTGGCCTATTTCCTTCTGCTATGCCTCATCTCCCAAAGTTTCTTGAACCTTCAAACAGTGCCACCAGCTAGATGTCAACCATTTGATATGTGAGCCTTGTATGGTGGGGCATGAGGACTATGATGGTTTGTATATGCTCAGCCCAGTGAGTGGCACAATTAGAAGGTGTGGCCTTGTTGGAGTAGGTGTGTCACTGTTGGTGTGGGCTTTAAGAATTTCGTCCTAGCTGCCTTGAGTATTCTGCTAGCAGCCTTCAGATGAAAATGTAGAACTCTCAGCTCCTGCACCGTGCCTGCCTGGGTGCTGCCATGTTCCCACCTTAATGACAATGGACTAAACCGCTGAACCTGTAAGCCAGCACCAATTAAATGTTGTCCTTATGAGTTGCCTTGGTCATGGTGTCTGTTCACAGCAGCAAAACTCTAAGACAGGGACACTTCTTATCTAAACCCTGACTCATCCCTCCTGTTGCCAGCTGTCAAATCTCCAATTCAAACAGGGCTAGATGTGATAGTCATGATAATCTGGGGTCAGCACACTGAGTTGTGCCTATCAAGGGCTCACAACCTCAATACAAAACATGTATGTAGCCTTGTTGTTTTGAACTTAGTTAGAGCATTCAGAAATAACAAAATTGGGTTTTTCCCCTTGCTGAGAATAACCTCTTACGCAGGAAAATTAGATTTATGACAGCAAAGAAATGTGTTTTTCAGTAATGACAAATAAAAGACAAGAGATAAGTATTTTAGCATGAAGCTCACCTTGAGGCAATTTGGCAATAATCACAACTACTTATAAAATTGCCAGTCTTCATTCTTTTCAGGAGTCTACAACACAAATAGAAGTTGATCCTGTTCCAATAGAAAATCTGTCTTTTATGTTCTTTAGGGTCAGGAAATTGGTGTTCTCTTGTTACTCTCCTACCTCCACCCAACAAGTTAGACTGCTTTAAATAGCAAGCTCCTGGCTCATGGGTGGCAGTCAAGTATGAATGTGAAGTGAACACCCCCCCCCCGAACTTCCCGCCAACACACACACACACACACACACACACACACACACACACACACACACCTGATTGCTTGGACCTCCGCCTGTGAAGCTTCTTGAAGAGGTTAGTCTGTTAGGATGTGAGGAGTTGCAGCCACATTCTTCTGCTATCTTGAATCCTTGCCAGGGCTGACCACACCTTGCCTAAGTATGAGCCTGAATAAAGCATTCCTCTCTTACATAGCTTCTTTCTTTCACTTTAGCAGCATGGGAAGAGTAAATAATACAGACTTTGCAAAGTGCGCTGGTATTAAGCATTCACGTGTGACTACGTGTGGCTGAGAGACAGTGACAAACAGTAGTTGAAGGAGACTCCTAGGATTAACTGGGGTAAAAATTTAAAATTCCTTCTTGCAGCTGGGCAGTGGTGGCACATGCCTTTAATCTCAGCACTCAGGAGGCAGAGGCAGGCAGATCTCTTGAGTTTCAGGCCAGCCTGGTCTACAGAGCAAGAACTAGGATAACCAGAGTTACACAGAGAAATCCTATCTCAAAAAATTGAAAGAAAAAAATTCCTTCTTGCACAACTCTATAGATGTTAATATTCAAAAATTTCAAAAAATCTTTTTAAAGTCTTACTAATTTTGTTTTATGTGTTTATGCTAGTGCCTGTCTGTCTGTACATGCACTGGCTATAGATCTGATACTTGTCAAGGTCAAAACAGGCCAGCAGATCTCTGAGAACTGAAGCTATAGGCAGTTGTGAACTACGAGATACAGGTGTTAGAAACAGAACTTGGGCTCTCTGCAAAAGCAGCAAGTGCTCTTAGCCACGGAGCCATCTCTCAGCCTTCAAAATATAAGTTAAATAGTCAAGGTTTCAAATATGCAAGTGATAGATTGTCATTTGTTGAAAGGGATTGGAAAGAAAAGTATGTATATGTATGTGTATGTATATATGTATATGTATGTATGTATGTATATATGTATATATGCATATGTATATGTGTGTATGTATGTGTATATGTATGTATGTATATACATGTATACATATATGTGTATTTTGTATATATGTATATGTATGTGTATATGTATGTACATATACATATATACAAAATACACATATATGTATATGTGTGTATATACATATACATGTATGTATATGTATACATACATATACACATGCATATATCCTGTCATGCTTGTGAATGCCCTGCCTAAGTGAACGGTAAGAGCAGATGACCTCTGGGGAGACCTGAGCAGATAGTGATTCTTTTACTTTGTCATTGATAATGCTATAAATGTACAGCACACCCATGCATTACCTGTTCAAATGAATCAGTGGTGATAATTACATGTTTTCATATTGTTACTGAATTATTTCCTCTTGAAATGTTCCCCATGTTATTTTCCTATGGCTATCATAACTGGCATCATAAAAGAAGAATAATTTGTTCTGTTAGAGTTCAAAAGGCTAGAAACGCCCAAGGTTCAGGAGGACTACGCTGAAAGTCACCGCTCTGGGTAAGGAACCCCTCCCTCCTTTAGTGTAGCATTTTCCAAAATTCTCAATTGTTCCAGGGACCCCAGTCATATTAGATCAGGACCCACCCTAATGATTCGATCCTAGCTTGACTACCCATAAGTGGCCATTTCTAAACAAGGTCATACTCACAGGTACCTGGAGCTACACTTCAGCACTTTTTCAGGAGACAGTTCAATGCATGCATGGCACTGCCATAATCACACCACTGCAGGTCAGGGCCCATGCATCTCCTTTCTCTGCCCCTTCATTTTGGTCTGAGCACTGTACAGCAAGGGGGCTGGGCACCCCTAATGGCTACCTATGTGCCTTTGGTGACTTGGCTAGCCTCATAAATAGTAAAACTTGATCTCTTTTTAAAAAGAGGTATGTATTTTATGTGAGCACACTGTCACTGTCTTCAGACACATCAGATCCCATCCCATCCCATCACAGATGGTTGTGAGCCACCACGTGGTTGCTGGGAATTGAACTCAGGATCACTGGAAGAGCAGTCAGTGCTCTTAACCACTTGACCATCTCTCCAGCCCCCAAATTAATTTCTTATTGGAAGAAATTTTGGCAAAATTCACTGGTATCCACTTTTATAGGAAATCAGGCCATTCGTATAAAGCACTGAGCCACAACTGCAGATGCTGGATGAGGCTGCTTTATGTGTTCAGACCTAGCAGCATACATTCTCTGCTTTACTGGCTGCCAGTTTTTATCTGGTTGTACTCAAAATAGTACGTATGTATCTAAATACATACATACTATTTTAAATTTTATAGCTAAGGTAAATAAAATTGGAATTAACCTGAAGATTTATTAAATGCAGGGTATCATCCTTGTGTGGAGATTTTATCCTTTTTTTGAGGGTCACGGTCACCTGTTCTTGGTTATTAAAGTGAATAAGCAATCAGGCTCTGGGCACAAGACAGAGGGGGCATGGAGTCTCACGGAGACCATTAACAATCCAAATTAAAAAAACCCCAAGGAATAAATGAACAGAATAAGCCTATTTAACCATCCATGAAGAGTTCTTGATTAATGACTTCAGTTCTGTGCTTGCTGCTTTGTCAGAAGGAGGAAGAAGGCAGGGTAAACACATCCCTCTGTCTTTGTATGCTGTGTGTCTTTTCATCTTCTTGGCAGACGATCGACTTGCTCGTCAGGTAATAACCCTGCGTTCATATGAGCCAATAGCAAAACTTCTATTACTA
>JADRCC010567606.1:630-10773 GCA_019843855.1 Hylomyscus alleni
GATCCTAATCAAACCACAGTGGAGCGCCTCCCAAGGCCCAGCAGCTGTATGGGATCCTAATCAAACCACAGTGGAGCGCCTCCCAAGGCCCAGCAGCTATATGGGATCCTAATCAAACCACAGCGGAGCGCCTCCCAAGGCCCAGCAGCTATATGGGATCCTAATCAAACCACAGGGAGCGCCTCCTAAGGCCCAGCAGCTATATGGCCAAGGTATTTGTAAAGGTATTTTGAGTCTGAATGTTACTCTGGGAGCATGGAGCTGGGAGAACTTTTACAGCATCATTTCAGATACTAGGCGCTGAGCATATTCCTTCGGTCCCAGCAAAACGAGGAAGGCGCATCTCTTTCTCCAACCTATAATTTCTTTCTAAGATTAAAAGTTGATTTGAAGAATACAGCCTTATCCTCACAGAAGCCTGGGTTTGGATCTGGCTAGATTACTATAGTTACCTCAAGAGAGGAGCACCTGCTAATTTCAAGGATTGCTCTGAGGAAGGGACAGTGGGGCACGGATGGAGCACCTCCAACTACGCCACCAGAAACTGCCGGCTCAGCAACTTTAACACTGCTTCCAAGAGAGGGAGGAGGGTCCCACAGTCAGATTCCTGCAGCATCTCTGGGAGAGAGACCAAGGGAGCAAGGAGCTTGTTTTGCCCTTCACAGGTTTTTCTCCCAATAGTTCTATCTTTTCACTGCAAAATTACACCCTGTTTTTAATGACAAATATGTAAATTACAATTTAGACAATAAGAAATGGAAAATGAGGCAGAAATTGTTTTCCTCCCATTTATTATCTACCCCATATCCTTAATGCCCACCCCCCCTCTACACACACACACACACACACACACACACACACACATTTCTTTTTCTTGCTCTAGTTTCTAGGAAACTGATAGTTGGTTATACCTAACTCTAACTTTCTCAGTGGGCTGGGACAGATGGATGGATGTCAAAGGACCAGTCTTTGCTTTCTGGAAGTGGGGTCTTCTGTAGTAGATACTGGCTTTAATACCAGAATTTCCAGCTGGCTCAACTACTGCCCTTAAAAGCAAATGACCGTGATAGCAGCCGAGGCACACTCCTGAAGTAAACTGCTACCAAGAACCAAAGCAGAGCTGGGCGGAATATCCAACCCCAGGGCACTGCCATCTTCTCATTTCAAAGACAAGACTCGGGGTCTGTCTGCCCTGTCAGCATAAAATGTAAGTTTTCCTTCCAAGTACTTCTCCAAGAACTGAGTTTGCAAAACAAATTGAAAGGTAACAAAAGACCAGGGTTTAACGCTGAAATCTCAACTTCCTTTAACTTAAATAAACTCAACACATCTACCTAAATAATCTTATTATCAAGTGACCTTAGACGTCAGTGTTTTAGAACAATCTACACAGTTACTGTGTGAGTACATAGTGTTACAATACATTGGTTGATATTTTATCGATTTCAATTCAATAGACATTTATTATACAAGATGTGGAAAGAAACAAAAAGTCTCCAGGGTTTCACATCTGATCCATAAAAACAGCCAACTGCCACATATGGCTCAGCAGTTGTCTTTTTAGAGGCAAACAGCTTTGCGGCTACATGAAGCCATTACTCTTATGATACCTGAGGAATATTTTAAACCTTCACACTGGCAATGACCAATAAAGGGATTGGTGAGCCATGTACTGCATGCGCACTGTGCTAACAGCGGTTTGAAAGAACTGGATTTAAATTCAGAACTATGGATACAAAGCTTTAAGACCGTCAAAGAGATCAGGCCCCAGACAGGGGCTCTAGTTTTACAATTCTTGTTGCTGCTTTGTTGAACTCAACACATCCTTGTTACACCCAGTTAGGCTGTGCTGGAAGGCAGGGGTCTGGTGACATTAAAGAGGAGTGCTTCCATTCCTAAGGATGGAGAGAGGAGGATTACAGATGAGCAATGGTGCAAGGGGCCAGTTTGGGACCCCGCTTTTGCCTTGAAGGTTGTGACAGTGCCCCAGCATGCACTCAGGCTTACAGCCTAGATTGCTCAAGCAGCACAGGCTCTTGGTGTGTCTAGGCCATAGAAATGACTAAAGACGGAGGTAGACGAGCCACAGGAAAAGGTGCGGGCTGACTTTTGGAATCATGAGAGAGACAGAGTTCATTCTTACTTCCAACCTGAAGCTCAAGTTGGTTTCTGAGCTCTTGGGGCCCTGCCCTTGCTGTCTGAATCCAAGTTAGGAACAAGATTTACCTGCACGATTGAAAAACATCTGGTACGGTACCACCCTGTCAGTTGTGGTTGTCAACAATTACTCAATTCAGACTTCTTGGGTTGGGCTTCCTCATTAGACTGGGGTGGCCTATGTCCATGAGTGTGCGCATGAGCCAGGACCCTGTAAGCTTTAACCCTCTAAAGAATGACACACAGGCAACGCAGTACTACTGAGAAATGGGTCCTGATGGCTACTTCACATCTACAATCCCTGTTAAGTGGTAGCAACACCCAAAACAAAAGCATTGAAAGGGCATAGTACTTCACAGCCCCACGCCTGAGTGAGCGTCTGTCTATCCGTGAGTGTCCGTCTATCCGTCTGCCTTACATGGGGGATGTGTGCACATGCACATGAGGCCAGGGCACGTCATTAGTTGTACTCCCTAACCACTCTCCACCTTAAATACTGGCTGTGGTCTCTCCCTTGGTGACTGATTCAGCTAGTCTGGCTCCAGGGGACTTCTCTAGCTCGACTGTCCAAATGCTGGGATTACCAGTGGGCTGCCATGCCCACCCTTCCTCTATGTGAGTTCTAGAGAGCTGACCGTCATGGTGGGTTTCTCCCAGCACTTTCTACAGCACTTGTCTGCTACCTACCGAGCTATCAGGAAGACAGATACTCTCAATACCTCATGTGGTGAAGAGGGCCATTCACTGTTCACTCAGGGAGGTTTCTGGGAAAGGTGGGAAGAAACTGCTGCCCAGAATTCCTAGTGGGAAGCTCAAGTGATCTTACACAATGGAAAGCCTTCCCAGCATTGTTCCTATTGAATTAAGGTATTCCAACTACATCTGAATCACATCTTGAGTTGAAATACAAACATTGTTGTTAAAGAATACTATTCAAGTCTATAGTATGTGTAATAAAGAATCAAAAAGACAGATTGTTCATTATAGGGCAACTCAGGAGAGCTGTAGTAAACCATCCTGACAGCAGAGCTCACCATGGCTCTGGGTGTTTGGGGCTTTTGATGGAGTTACCAGCCATTTGCTTTCAGCAGCTTGCTCCACTCTCAGGGGCTTGTGGCTTACTGCCTAGCATGCAAAAGGCCATGTGTTTTCCTTCAGTATTGCATAAACAAGGAATGGTAGCCCATACCTTTAATCTCAGAACTCAGGAGGTAGAGACATGAAGCTTAGGCATGCAAGGTTATCCTTGACTACACAGTAAGTCCCAGGCCAGCAAGTTTATAGGAAACCTTGTATCAAACGAGAGAGAAAGGAAGAGAGGAAAGGGGAGGAGAGGAGGGGAGGAAGCAAGGAAGAGAAAGAGGATAAAGGATGAATGTAATCTTAAACCATGACTGTTCTTCCTTGCAGACACCTGGGCGCAGCGCAGTGCAGCCCACGTGATTCCTTACAAAGCCCTCTTCTTCCGCAGAGAAGCAGAGACGGGAGGCAGAGCTGGGGCTCTTGGAAGCCATAGGGGTGCGTGTGAATGGTGCTACTTTGTCCGTGGCCATCATCTAGTTGTCAAGTTTGAAAATGGCACTGAAATTATTAACCAGAGAGCATCGCAGGATTGCATTCCTCGTAAGCTGTTTCACATTATACATCTGTGACAAATCAAGTAACTCTAAAGCCGTCACCCATCAGAAAGCTGAAAGCAAATTATCGTAATGCAGAGCTCTACCAAGACAGTGTTTCCTGGTAACCCTACTCATGAGGTCACAAAGCAAACCACAGAGGCAGGTTCCCTTACAACTGCTCCCGAGGTTACGTCTGCAGTCAGCTTTATACCTAAACTTGTACGAATAGAGTGCTCTGACAACATTCTAAAGGTATTGCATTTATAACATCCTACAGTTTACTAACTTGGTGCAAATTCAAAAGCACAGCAGACAGGCCCATGACCCACAGGCTAGAACCACTCAATAAATAAATAAATCCAGAGTTGATATGGAAATGACTGGAGTAAGGCAAGAAATCAAATGGTCCACAAAGCGGAATCCCGCTGCATGCACTCCCTCCTCCTGAGCCGGCCCCTGGCTTGCATGCACTCACCATCATCACTAGTGGAATGTGGTGTCCTTTGAGGCCCTTTGATTTTCTAAAGTGAACTTAAGCTTTAAGAAAGTTTCGCTTACTAACAAAAATTCTCTGAGCTGCCCAATGGCCATGACCTGATAACAATGGCCCAGAGACAATGAGTTGTATATAATCCCCATCTCTGTCTTCACTAAGCCTCACAGATGAGGCCTACAGTCAGGGCATGCTTCCCCAGCCAGGGATTTCCCTCTAAGGACTGGACAAGGAACAACACTGGCAAGCAGGCTATACTTGAGGAGCCTAGCCTCTACCATCTCTCAGTGCTTGAAACTTCCAGGAAATTTGGGAAGACTGGAAGGCTGGAAAGGCCTAGAGAGCTGGGCCAAGCTGACCAGCCTCCTTCTCGGTAACAGGATACTTGTGGTGTTGTGGCTGTATTAAAGGTACTTTCTCATCCCACACATCGTGCCCTAGAACCTCAGAAACGTGCAATTCTTCCCAATCAGCTAAAGCTTCGCTTTCAAAAGTCAGCCCCGCTGGCCAGCTGCGGAGTCTCATGCCTGCAACACCAGCACTTGGGTGGCTGTGGCAGGACTGACACAGAGTTACGACTGGGAGAAAGGGAACCCAATGTTTCTATGCTTCCCTCTGGATGAAAACACTGATCTTACTTACCTCTATAATTACAGATTCTACAAAACAGCTACTGATGGATGTTCACTAAAATCTTTCTTGCTGTCATGCTTGGGTACCTGTTACATCTGAATTTGAGGCCTTTAGAAAATGTTGACTTCCAGACTTCTGAGTCTGCTTTTTTTTTTTTCATTAATTACCCATCCACCCCTCCACTCCACCATGGACAAATGATCTACTAGTTTTGATGTAGATATTCCTAGTACCAATTCAGTAGGATAGGCAATGAGAAGGAACAAAGCAATAAACTGTGGGTAGGGAGACAGCCTGCTGGACAGGAGGCTTATGACAGAAGGCTTATGACAGGAGTCTGGATTGCCTGGAGCCCACAGAAAAGCAGGGGCCAGCACCAATAGCATCTGTGACCACAGAGCTCTTAAGGAAAATGCAAGGCAGAGAGAGAGACGAGAGAGTCCTCAGAGCTCTGAAGCTAGACAACCTGGCTGAGGTGATGGAAAAAAAACCCTAGTCTCCAAACAAGGTGGGAAGGTGAGGGCTGTCCCCTGAACGTGGTCCTCGGGCCTCCGAACATACCTCTTAGCATACATACCCACTCACAGTTGCACATCACACACATAACAATGTACACACTAAAGAACAACAAACCACACATCCAAGGAAAAATAAGGACTTTCAAAGATCCTCTAAGTATAGTTTACTTGTAGTTACTTTAAGCTCAATAAGCCGAGTCTTAATTTCAATATAATATTTTAAATATTTTAAATAATACAATACTTTAAAACAGAGAGAAAGAAATAAGATATTAGCAGAGTGCCATAAATTTCATCCTGGTAATGAGTATTTAATTGAATATACTTCAGCTAACAGAGATGAGTATAATTTGTCTAAAAATAGTTCTACACTTTCTTCTTAATAAATCAATGACTGCAATTCCATAGCAACACAATAAACTCAGGACATTATATAATATAGAATAATAAGCACTATATTAAGCAGTGATTTGTGCAATTATTGCATTTCTTTCTATCACTACTACTACCTTCTGCTAGCTTAATACAAAATACTATGTGTCTTAGTACAAAACAGACAGGTGATGAAATATTTCAGAAAGGTATTTGTGTATGATCATATGTGTGTCTATAGGATATATAAACATATTCATGTATAAATATATTTTGTATACAAGCACGTGCGTGTATGCAGAGGCCAGTAAATCAATTTGAAGTATCTTTCTTGATTGCTTTCTACCTGGTTTTCTGACAAAGGGTACCATTGAACCTGATGCTCTCCAACTGGCTAGCCCAGTTAGTTAATGAGCTCCACCTGTAGCCAATTCACAGGCACTTGTCACCACACTTGACTGTTATTATATTGTGGGGCTATGAACAGTCTTTCGTGTTTGTGTGGTAGGGACTTACTTGGCCTTGCATATCCTGGATCAGTTAATAAGACTGTAACGGAAGTGGTTCTGTTTTGTTGATAGCCAAGAGCACAGCATGAGAATTCTCTTGGGAAAGCCTGGTGATCCAGACAATTCCCACTTAAAGGTGTCAACTGTTGAACAGACTCTCTAGTCAGTGTTCAGGGTACTTCAGGTATGACAAGTTCATTTTCTCAAAATGCAGCAAATTCCTTTGTTTAATGACCCAAACTAGAAAAGAGTGTTCCTTTTTAACAAGCAGCAATGTGAAACTCTTTCTAAGAGGCATGCAAACTACAGGGAACTTCAATTATAGAAAACAAGCCTTCAGGTACTTGGACAGTTGGATCCTACTAGCAGCGAGCAACAAATTACTTAGGACATCTTTCTTCCCTCCTTTTATGATGTGGCTGGAACTGTGGGATCCCCAAGAGCATGGCTAATAGTCTGCAACACTTTTGAAATTGGGTTCTAAAAATATCACATGCTGTCAATCCCTCTACGTTCAATATATGGGAAATCATCATCGCCCTGGTTATCTCATACTTAAGTTGGAAGAGAAACAAACCCACCAGCATCATTGCCACACAATGATCAACTGACCACTGAGAACAAGATACTGCTGTTTCTAGTTCTGGACTCACGAACCATTGCAGCTGATAACTCGGTCCATTTTAGAGTTAGAGCCTGCCAATAGAATCCTGAGTCCAGTCCAAAGGAAACTATGTTTTGTACTATTTCTTCCTCCCAAAGTAGACCTTAGGCCTATGGTGTTCAAATTAACTATACTGATTACTGACTGTTTGCATATTAATATGTAATACAGTAATACCACTCCCAATCCTTAAAATATTATAGCTATGTTCCAGGAATTTACTACATATTTTCAAAATAGTTCCATTACCATAATTCTAGTCCAATGCTAGGATAATAATGCATTACATGAGAAGTTTTTTTTTTTAATTTCAATACTACTTTTTTAAGTATGTCAGCAAAATCTCAACCTTCTAAGAATGTAAAGATGATCTTATGATTCTACTGTGGGCTTCATCCAAAACAGCAGCAAAAACCTCCTGGCTGAAAATTCTCTCCCTCTGGCCATAAAAAAGAATATTTACTTTCTTAACATCTTAGTTCAGTCTTTTCAAGATCATACTCATTATTATGATTTAACTACATTCACATAATATGCAAGTCATTTTTTGCATTTGGCTAAAAAGTTCAACACATACACACTAAAAACACACACTAAAAAAGTACACGCACACACACATACACACACACATATATACTATTAAAAAATTTATTCATTATACTGAATCAAATCAATTACTTGATCAATTTTATCTACAACTTGCCTGAGGTCAAGAAAAATGTGACAGGAGCTTATGACATGGAAAGTATGTATATAACAAATAATTCAGAGGCACTCTTACATTTCTTCTGTATATCTCAGTTAAATGTTATGACTTTTTTTGAAGCACCAGTATTGTTTATGAAATGGTTTCAAAGGCTTTTCTTAGAAATACTTGCTTCTATGACCTCTCACAAGTTGCGTTCTTGTGTTGTCTCACTCTGCAAATTCTTTACAAGAACTGTTCATGGCAAAATCGTATTGCCTAACATTTCTCAATAAGGTTTCCAGAGGGATTAACTCACTAAAAATAAAACAAAGCAGAAGTCATCTATGTTTATTAAGAAATCCACAGTAAAATATACCTCCTGTGGGCCAACAGAAGGCAAAAGGCTTAATCATATTATGTGTGTATGCATATATGCATGAATAGTATTCATCTGTATGCATCTGCTCCTACCACAGCCCATCTATCTCCATAGGTCAGAGACTGCCTAATTGTCTACACAAGACTTAGTCTGCTCAATCTGGGCAAGCAGTGAGGTTGACCAGCAGTCCATCTTAGGCTGTGATTTAAGCATGCCCACCTGAAATAGCACTGTACTCTTGTGGTGGCCAGAAAGCAAATTGTAGAGTCAAAGTTCTTGCTCTCCATCTACTATATGGAACCTGGAGATTCAGTAGTCTCCAAGACCCATCTCCATATATTTTGCCTAGGTCTGTCTCTTCATCAATTGCCAAATTACCCGGAAATCACAAATTGCCAGCCCAGGTTGGAGTAGCACTTCAGAGCTACATGTAGCCCAGTTCTCATAACTCTAATCTCCGCTGAGGACTAAAAGTTACATTCACTATGGCTCCACTAAGGTAGCATCCTAGGGTTGTATGCCAGCCAATCTGGACTCTCCTCCTTTCCCATGACATGAACTACACTGAAGCTATACACACACACACACACACACACACACACACACACACACACACACACGGGGAAAAAACATTAAAAAAAAAGCAAAAAAAAAACCCTCATCATTCGAACACAGGAAGTCATCTTTGCCCTATGTGGCCCACTGACTTAACCTGCAGGTGGTACTTGACCTACAGTCCAGCCTCTTCCAGTATACTCAATTGAAAAAAAAAATCTCACTTAAAATTAAAAGAACAGATGCTGCCTAACTGCATAATTAATTATAGTGTGTACACCAATTTGAAAGATGCCAGACTAGGACTAGAAGTGTGTCATTTAGAATTCTTGAAATACAGTGCATATTTTTAGGGGGAAAAAATGGGAAGTACAGAATCTCTATTTGTACATAATGCCCACGGGGCCCGTGCAGACTGGTGAGCATCCAAAGGTTTTCTAGACAGTCACAAAATGCTCATTCATAGGGGCTAGAGAGGTGGTTCAGCACTTAAGGGCATTCGTGCTCTTGTAGAAGACCTGGATCCAGATCCCACTACTCCCATGATGGCTTATAACCACTCTTAACTATAGTTCCAGGATCCCACACCCTCTTCTGACTTCCACAGCCACCAAACATGCACATGGAGCATAGACAGATAGACAAACAGACACAGAACATTCATACACATTAGATAGATAAGAGACAAGACAGACAGACAGATGACAGACAGATAGACTTAAGCCCCCATTAACAAACCAGTGAGGAGCTGTCTTCAGGTCCAACATTAGGTCTAACACATTAGAAACTATGTTCACTTTCTATTACAGATTTCAAGGCAACCAGAAGCGATTATACAAGGACACCCTGCACCTTTCCTTACTGAGCTTCACCAGCTACTCTGGATACAATGTTGCCATATCCTGTCATAGGTTTCACTTCAGTTAACTTTAATAGAGCGTGTTCTGAAACTAAGTTTTTTCCTTGGAACTAGTACTTTCCTTGGAACATCTAGAATTTATGAAAGCCAGGCACTGTATCCCTAAACAAGCTAGTAGTCTCATTACTCTCGAAATTGAAAGCTGAATCCCTGAATAGCTTTTTCATAATCCTGAAAATACACACAACTGCTTCTCTCACCACGATTACTTGGCAAAGGAGACTGATACCTCTGGACAGATTAGGTACACAGAATGCTAGGAAATGACTAGCACCAAAATGCTGAAAAGAGCTAGTTACAGACCAGGGAGTAGTAAAAATGATTAGAAAACATTCTCTCTCTTTCCCCCTCCCTCCTTCCCTCTCTTCGTCCCTCCCCCCCCACACACACACAAACACACCACACACAAACATACACACACATGAATAAAGACAAGGCACTATACATATATTCTGTTCTCAGTCTATGTGTGTGATTTATACATTATATATTACTATTCATATATAATACATATATAAATATATATATATATATATCCTTATTTTACTCAGATACTTTATAATGATTAATGTATTTGAGGTTCAAAATCAAACTCCCAATTAGTTCTGAGCAAAATGACCAGCTTTACCTATCAGAC
>JADRCC010567608.1:0-10457 GCA_019843855.1 Hylomyscus alleni
GCCATCTGGTTATCTCTAGTTCTACCAGTCCTGGATATATCTGACTGGAGCCTGTCCTTCCTGTGATCCTGTTTGTGTCAGAACTCCTCAGAGTGAAGCTGTCTGGGTGATCCCGGGCCCATTGGAGTGGCTGGGAGTGGAGCTTCCTCTTGATATTATGGGACTGGCTGCAGAGTTTGTGCCCAAGGTCTGCTTAGGGCATCAGACAAGACAGACCAGAAGGAACCCATGCCACTGGACTGGTGGAGTTGCTGTGTGCCGCTGGTCCCAGTTACTCCTGGTGTTGGGATAGATGTTGTGTTCTCCTCACCTCTGATCCTATGATCCTGGGGGTGTTAGAGCGTCTGGGAGTGGAGCTTCCTCTGGCTGTTGTGGGACTGGCTGTGGAGTTTGAGCCCAAGGTCTGCTCAGGGCACCGACCCAGACAGCATCTCCCTTCCTTAAAGACAGCAACACTATTGAGATCAGGGCCAATGTGATTCCTATTGGATTAAGATGACTCATGTCAATTAACTCCATCTGGGAAGGCCCTAATGCATCCTAACTGCAGGGCTGGGCTTCAGGCTTTCAGTTGTTTTCAGCGGCACTTCCATCCCATACACAGCCACATTACAAGTTATTCATCTCTATTGCCCAGAAAATCAGTCTTAACAGTGGCTGACTTCCTGTCTCTCTTCCATTTAAGAAAGTATGCATAGAGCTTGGTAAGTAATAGTATTGGTGCACCAGGATAGTTCTGAGAAGGAGAGATCTGATGGAAGGATCTAGTAACTTACTGGGACACACGCTAAACGATTATTTGTACTTAAGTGAGGTGGCATCCTATCTTCAGACAAGGTTAAACTCAGCAGATTTTTCCAGCCCACAGAATTGCTGAAGCTGTGGTTACCTTCATTTGAAATTCTGTAGGATAGAGGCCTCATAAACAGGGTAATTTTAAGGAACAAAGCCATATGGCTACACATTGGGAGGTTTTCTCAATTCTACACTGTGGAAATAAGTATTCCTAGACATTCTTTGCTTTGCAAACAGATTCCTTTGAATTATTCTTGCTTTCTTGTGTTAATATCAGGAGCCCTTGCCTGGCACTTTGTATTTCACTTTAAGTATCCAAGGATGATAGTTGTAGGATAGAATATACAGTCGGATGCCTTTTTTTTCTTAATCCACACATGTGCACCCACATCTCTGAAAGACTGGACTTCTCAGTGCTGGTGAGCACTAGGGCAGGGTGAGAGTATAGAGTGGTCTTGCTTTGCTTTGCTTTGCTTTGATTTTTTTTACCTATAGTGTTGCACACTCTGCATTTGTTGATTTTTTACAATAAGCATAGTTAGCTTTTGTAATAAAAAAGATATATAAATATTCAGGACTGAAGTTGATGACATGGACAAGAAAAATAGTATTTTAAAGAGCACAAGCTCACTCTAGTGACAGCGTTATCCATCACAGATGACTCCGGCTTGCATGTACTGCAGCATTGTCTGAGGGGGAAAAGATCTGCTACCCTTGAAAGTCAATCACTAGCAAGATAGGTGGTTCCTGGGGGAGGTGTAGAAGATGCGTGATGGAGTTGGGCATGGTGAGGCATGGTCCTAGTCCACCATGGTCTACATAGCAAGTCCTGGCCAGCCAGAGCCACCTAGTGAGGCCTTGTCCCACCACCACCACCACCACCACCACCACCACAGATCTGAGATAGTCATTCCGCTGGAGACTGCTTTTTAACTTTTGTGCCATAGGTCTGGTTAATGGTGTTCTAGGTCTGGGAGCACAACTCAGTGGAAGATTTATACTCTGTGTGCAGGAAGCCCCAGTTCAATCCCTAAGACCACCAAAAAAAGGAGTTAGAAAGTTCCACTTAGGTTCACAAATAATGACTTGTGGGCAAGATGAGAACAGGGTCTACTGATGTATATCTTACTCCTGGAAGCGGTCCTCTCTCACTTGAGTCTTTAGTGTACCCTTCTCTGAATATGCAGGTCTCCTGAGAGCATTCACAGTCAAAGGCAAATTTTGCTTTTCTCTGTGGACTTACACTTTACTAGAAATTAATTACTGGAAAAGTGGAATGAAACCAAAACCAAAACTGCAAACTACCATAGTCTGGAGATAGTGATACATGCCCAGTATTTGAGAGGCAGAGGGAGGAGGATCTTTGTAAGTTCAATGCCAGGTAAGGCTATGCATTCAAGACCCTGCCTCAAAACTCTATGACCCCAACAAAAACCTGGCCAAACAAAGGTCTTTAGAGGTGAGGCAGAAGGATCACACGTAGTAGTTTGAAACTGGGAAAAGGAGAGATATGCTTTTGTTGTCCTTGCTGGAGAGAAGGATGCTACCAGATCCTAGTACTTAGTCAGTGGTTCTCAACCTTCCTAATGCTGTGACCCTTTAATACAGTTTCTCATTGTGGTGATTCCACAACTATAAAATTATTGTTATTTTTATTTTATTTTTTTTGGTTTTTCGAGGCAGGGTTTCTCTGTGTAGCTCTGGCTGTCCTGGTACTCACTCTGTAGACCAGGCTGGCCTCGAACTCAGAAATCTGCCTGCCTGTATAAAATTATTTTTAAAGCCAAGGTCATGTCATGACTATGATCTCTCTGAATCCTCTAGGGAGCGCCTTTCTTGTCCTTTTCAGATACTGATCACCTCAGATGTTCCTTGCCTGGTGGTAGTTTATTTTAATCTGTCTTAACATGGCATTTCTCTCTCTCTCCCTCCCTCCCTCCCTCTCTCTCTCTCTTTTTCTCTCTGTGTGTGTGTCTATGTGTGTGTGTTCAAATCTCCTCTTTTTATGAAGACTGGATTAGTGTCCAACGTAGGATAATCACCTTAGCCTGATTATGTCCTTAAAGACATTGAATAAAGTCTCATTCACATATCCTGGAGGTTAGAAATTTATTATCTATAGAATATATTCCATCCACAAAGCAAGGTAATAATTGGTTGCTGCTTTTGTTTGCTAAATGTTGTTTAGTTTGGGGATTGGGTTTTTTTTTTTGAAGCAGGTCTAACTGTATAGCCTTGTATAGTCAGTTATTCACTATGCCGCTTAGAATGACCACACACTGTCCGGGATGCTCTTGTCTTTGCATCCTGAATGCTGGGATAAACGTGAGACACCAACCATGCCCTGCTACGAATAACTCTCTCTTCATTCTGGTAAAAGAAAAATTCTGTACAGCAATAAAAACTTGGAATTGACATTCCTTCAGTGAATATCTGGTTATGCCAGAAACATAAGCTAAATGTATAAGAAAAGGACACCAACCTGTGAATTTTAAAAGTGAGGATGTAGATACTTAAAACTTACTGCTGGGGGTAAAAAGGCTCAGCAGGTAAAGACACTTAGCACCAAGCTGATGACCTGAGTTTAGCCCTTTCTATCTGTTTTCTACCCATATAGTAGAAAGAGAAAACTTACACCAACAAGTAGTTCTCTGACCTCTACATGAGCACTACTGATTGCACATGCACACTTGCACTTGCAGGCACACCCACACATCCACACCACCATCACCACCACCATCAACATCCATGCCAAATAAATTTAAAAATAAAATGAGATGTACTGCTTAGAAGTGTGGCTTGGTTTTAATATGGAGTTTTTTTCTTCCAATGTTTTGCTGATTAATCTCTCACTCTCTCTCTTTTTTTTTACTCAAAGTTTTGATTCTAAAGCTATTCTCTATGAAGAGCAGTAGCTGACCATGTGTGTGATCTCTGGCAAATCAGACTTTCTGGTTAGAACTCATTTAACATTTTCAGACTCCTACAGTATATTTGGGGTAGAAATTATTCACATGTCCACAAACATCAGTACAACTTTTTATAGATTAGATAGGTGAGCCCTGGGTTGTTAAGGGGCCTGCCTTGTCATAAACCAGTCTGATCACATTTGTCTATAAAATGATACAATGCATTTAGAATACTTTTTTTTCCTAAGAGTTCTTTCAGAGAATTAAACTGACTCTGATTCAAATGGTGTAATTTATATTTTCCCACTCTGAATTAAAGAAAATGCTACATTTGATTAAGCTTAATACATTTCTGAGATGCACAAATGTTGATTGCAAAATCATGTCACCAACATTTCTTTCACTTTGATGCTATGGATTGTGAAGCCAGTGAATAGGAAGTTCTATCCAACCATCAAAGCTAAATTATGTCTTTAGTACTTTCAGTTGTATGACTTTAAAGATCCTGTTTTGGCTAACATTTATTAATGTCTATATTTTTTAAGTCCCCAAAATATCTAGTTGGGCAAGTCTGAGTCACAAAGCTCATTTGCAAAAAATCGAGAGAGAGAGAGAGAGAGAGAGAGAGAGAGAGAGAGGGTTTTCCTCAGAAGTAGATCTTGAACCCAAGGCCTTAAACATACTAGGTAAAAAAACTAAACTTCCAGGGAGTGACATCCACCACCACCACCACCCTTTCTATTTTTTTATTTTGATATAAGATTTCGATTTAGTCAGTCAGGCTGGCCTTGAATTTGTCATTCTCCTGCTTTAGCCTTCCCGGGTAGCTAGGATTACAAGCATGTGCTCCTAGAAGAGTTTAACAAAGGAAAGAAGTAAGACTACTACAGGGGTGGGGGGAGTGCTGAGGAGGCAAGTGCTGATCAGACGTAAGTTTCTTTGAAAATTGGAAGAAATTTCAAATGTTGTTATGGATAAGTGTTAGGGTTGTTTCGTTTGTTTGAAACTGGCTCTGTTGCTGGAATCTTCCTCCAAATATGTCTGGTATGAAGCTTTAATGATAGTAGGAACATTTATGTGAATGAATTACTTCGAAAACTGAAAAGATACAAGCTAGGTAGGGGCACGAAGCACTCACTGGGTAAAAAGGTATTTTATAGTGTATTGTGAGGAAACTTTACTCAACACTCATGGTTAAAACCATACAGTCTAACACAGTAGTAACCAGATAATATGAATGAAGGCAAAGAAGGCAAAGCTGAGGATGTGTGTGCTCACAGATGAGGGCCTAATGGCAACACTGCGGCTCGGAATGCTGAGTCCCCAGCATGGAGTGTCTGGATCGGGAGCCCACAGGAAACTGAAGACCACACGTTTGTTACCAAGCAGAAGTAGCAAGTTCATTTTCTGTTCTCACATCCTCAATAAAAGCTGGTTTTTTTTTTAATAGCACTTGGTCCCATCTGTGGGAATTTTATAGTTTCTCTGGCTATCTCTGGCTGTGAGTCTGTAGGAGAGAAGTTTTTGTTCTCTTCATTTACCTGGGGCCTGCTCACGCCTCAGGTGCAGAAGGTGACAAGTGACCAATGGTCAGTCTCTCTCCTGTTTTCAGCTGGCAGCAGTAAAGATGGTGTAGTGATAGCACACAGGAGGGGGAGAGGGAATCATGCTAATTTAGAATAGAGTTCTCCCCTCAGGCAGCTGCCAGCAGCCAAGCAATATATCATTTATGCAGCCCTCTCCCCACCCAGACCTCCCTTGGGCACGGGAACTTTTCCATCTTCGGTATTGCCTGGTGATGTGATGTTCTCTGGTCCTCAGCCCCCGGGCAGCTGGTTTCCTGGCACCTGCCACTTACTCAGAATGCAAATACCAAAGGCTTCTTATGGTTTGCCTCAGAATTTCAGAATCGCTCAGGATCTCCTCAGGGAGATTAAGATCATGACTCATACATACCCGTGATGAAAGAAAGGGAAGTCATGTCAGGAAAGGTTTGTGAAATGGCGGAGTACTTCTTCAGCATTGGTGTGTAACAAGACATCTGCACGCACTTGCTTCCCCCAATGAAGAGGTCTGCCCAGCTTCCTGGACTCACTCTCTTTCCCCCTTAGATTGTCATCTCTTGTTTTTGGGGAGAAGCATGGCAGAGCCACTCCCAGCTTCAGGAATCAAACTTGTGTCCTCAGGGAGAGCAGCAATACTATTAATTGTTAATCACTGAGATGTCTCTCAACCGGTTTCTGTTGTTTGTTTGTTTGTTTGTTTGTTTGTTTGTTTGGGACAGGGTTACTCTAGCTCTGTAGACCAGGCTGGTCTTAAACCCCCCAAGATCTCACTGCATCTGCCTCCCAAGTATTGGGATTAATGGCATGGACCATCACCTCCTAGCTTGCTTTCTTTCTGTTTCTTTCTTTTTTCTTATTTATTTTTATACATTTATTTTTTGAGACAAAGTTTCCTGGGTTTTTGTTTGCTGTTTTTTTTTTTTTTTTTTGAGTTCGTTTTTTTCTACTCAGCCCTAGGGAGCCTTGAAGCTCCTCCTGCATTAGCTTTCTGAAAACTGAGATGATCAGTCTGGACCAGCCCAGCCTGCCTGATGTGTTACATAACTGCATCTTTTATGTTTGGTTAGTTTTGTTATTGGTGGTAGTGGTCTTGGGTGAGTTTTGCTAGGGTTTTTGTTGTTTTGAGACAAAGTCTAGCTATGTGGCAAGTCTTATCGAATCTGGAACTCTCTATAGAGATCAGAGTGGCCCCCAAACTCATATTGCTTCGCCTGCCTTTGTGCAGAGATTAAAAGCCTATACCCCCATACCTGTCTTTATTTAGTTACATCTTGAAGTTCCTTTTCCCTCTGCTTCTACTGTATTGTTTATACAGAAGCCTGGAAATTCAAAAACATTTAGAAATCTGTTTGTAGTTTTCCTGGTAACTTTATTGAGTCAGAGTTCAAGTTAGTATGTTTAGGTCAGTCTTACCACAGTGCAGTCTATGGATGAAGGCCTGAAAATAGTCCCTTCTGCCTGGGATAAACACAAATGCTGAGATACACTGTTAAAAGCAGTGGTTTTCAACCTTCCTAATGTGACATCCTTTGATACAGTGTCTCATGTTTTGGTTTTCAACCTTCCTAATGTGACATCCTTTGATACAGTCTCATGTTGTGGTGATCCCACCCATAACATTATTCTTGTTGTGGCCAGGTGTGGTGACTCACACCTTTAATCCCAGCATTGGGGAGCAGAAGCAGGCAGATCTCTGTGAATTTGAGGCCAGTATGATTTACAGAGTAAGTTCAGGACAGCCAGAGCTGTTACACAGAAAAACCCTGTCTTGGGAAAAATTAACTTTGTTGCTACTTCATAACTGTAATTTTGCTATGTTGCAGTAAATCTCCAACCCAAATATGCCCCAAATATGCTCCAACTCAATTAATATGAATACAAGCTGTGTGCCTAGATTGGGCAGCTCTACCACTACACTACCATCTTCCCCATCTATGAGACCCCTTAGAACTTGCTGTTTCTCCAGGAAGAGAGAGGGGAGACAGAGGAGGAGGTGGAAGGGAAAGTGAAGCAGAAGCACGTGGCCTGGAGAAACTGAAAGTTATAAGGGGTCTCATAGATGGGAAGATGGTAGTGTAGTGGAATATCTGCCCAATCTAGGCACACAGCTTGTATTCATATTAATTGAGTTGTGTTTTCATTGTAGGGGCATATTTGGGTTGGAGATTTACCGCAACACTGTTACTGTTATGAATTGTAATGTAAATATCTATGTTTTCGGATGATCTTAAACAACCCCTGTTAAAGGGCTGTTCCACCCCCAAAGGAGTCAGGACAAACTGATTGAGATTTCTTATTTAGAAACTGTCAGTGCAGGGCTTTTCCATCTTGGTACCACTGATTTTTGAGTCAAAAGTTCTTTGAGGTGAAAACCTTTCCTGGACATTGTAAAATGTTTAGCATTTCTTTGCCTAAGCCAGTGGCTCTCAATCTGTAGGTCATGACCTCATTGGAGTAGAACAGACCCTTTCACAGCGGTCACATATCAAATATTCTGCATGTCAGATATGTACATTATGATTCATAACAGTAGCAAAGTTACTTGTAGTCTCCAGAACTGTGAGAGAATACACTCTTGTTTCAATCCACGCAGTTTGTGGTACTGTTTTGCTGTTGTTAGTTTATTTGGTTTTGGTTAGTTTTTTGCTTGGTTAGGGTTTTTTTTTTTTTTTTTTTTTTTTTTTTGCTTTTGTTTTTGCAACAAGATCTCAAAATTATGTAGCCCTGAATGACCTGGAATATGCCTGTGTAGACCAGGCTGGTGTTGAACTTGCAGCAGTCCTGCTGCCTCTGTCTCCTGAGTGCTGAGGTTATAGGCATTCACTATCATTGACCAGACTATGGTTATTTATCACAGCAAAATTAAACCACTGCTCATGTTCCTGTGGTTGACTGGGCTTCACTGAGTTATTTTCAGTACAAATACCTAAGATGATGGTTTAGTCTAAAGTCTGGACTGGATGCTGAAGATTTGCATCATGGTTGCCATTCAGTGCTGTAGTTGGCTGGAATTTCATCTGGGTGTGTAGACTGCAATATGGCCTCTCCAAGTAGCTTGCATTTTTTAAGCTTAAACATGCTGGAAGATTCTGGACTTGGTGGCACACACCTTTACTCTCAGTACTTGAGAGCCAGAGGCAGGTGGATATTTGTGTGTTCAAGGCCAGCCTGGTCTACTTAGCAAGTTCCAGGACAGCCAAGGCTGCATGGTGAGACCCATGTCTCAAAAAAAAATATGAAGAATGACTATTGACCATTATAAAGAGGCAGGAAGGAGAGTTTGCAGTGCCAGAAGGCCTTAGGCAGGAACTGGCATTACATTGTTAGCTCTGTCCTGTTCTATTTAGTCAGAGTATGGGCTGAGGGAAGGACTTGGCATAGAAAAGGATGTGGGTTGGGATCATACATGCAATATACAGTCTAGCACAATGATTCTCTGTGAATCTACTAGAAGTAGCATAGTTCACTTTAAACCCAAATATTACTGACTTAGGGACACTGAGATATTCTTTCCTCTGATAACAAGTTGAACTGAGGAAAATATTATTCTTTAATTAGTGATATACTGGGAGCCAGGAAAGCTACTGAAGTCCACAAAGTTTCTAATTTTAAAATTTTATTTGTGTGTGTACATATATAAGTACATAAATATATAAGTACATACATATATATGTACACACACACATATATATATACATATATACACACATATATGGGAGATATATATATATGTGTGTGTGTGTATATATATATATATGTATATATGCCTAGAGAGACAACTCAGACCCTTAACTGAGCTCAGACAGCTCAGTTAAGGACCCTTGTTGCTCTTCTAGGGGCCCTGGGTTCAATTCCCAACACCCCATGGTGGCTCACAGTCTATAACTTAAGTCTCAGGGAATCCAATGCCCTCTTTTAGCCTCCATAGGCACCAGGCATTCATGTAGTACACATGTATACATACATGCAGGTAAAATACTCCTATATACAAAATAAAATCTGGAAATAATTACTTTTTAAAAATGTATGTGTACTCAAGAGCCCCGCCATGTGCGTATGTATATCATATTCATGCCTGGTGCCTAAGGAAGATACAAGAGGGTTTCAGATTCCTGGAACTGGAATTGCAGGCAGTTGTAAACCACTGTGTGGGTACTTGGAACTTGCTTACACTTTCAGAGGTTCTTCCAGGCAGGCATCTGCATGCTCTTTAATCTACTTAGTGATGGCACACCATGTCTATGATTTAGTGGTCATTCTCAAATTTTCTTATATTTTAACCTTTTCATCAATCTACAAATTCTGATCATCCAAGATGAGGGGCTGTACTCAGAAGATCTAAAGAGAATACCACATCAGAGACACGATGAAGGCCTTTGTATAGAAAGAGTCAAGACTTCCAAAAATAAACATTTAAAGGGACATCATCCAGGAAGCTGCACAGCCAATCTTCCACAATTGCCCCTGTGGTTGTTTCCTAGCACGTTGTATTTTATGGGATTAGCACGAGCAGAAATTATAGATAGCTTGGTACATATACTTGATATAACTTTGGGAGTAAGACTCTAAGAGACTTACTTACAGCCCAAGCCCATCAGCACCAGCAGTACCACCACTGCCACCACTATGACAAAAATCACCATAGAGCTTCACTAGAAAGTCCACCAACCCCTTGGGCATTATCAGAAGTGCAGCAATTGAAATAAATGGTTTCAAACCAAGAGGAGAGGAACTATCTCCTGGAGTTTCCTGAGCTGTAACTATCCACTGGTGAACACCTGCTTGATGATCTAGAATCTTGAGGCCAGTGATATGGCTCTGTGGCTAAAGGCAGTTATGCAAGGCAGTCTGAGCTGGACTGCTGAAACATGCATAAAGGTAGAACCAAATGTGTAAACTCTATGCTCACCATGGTACATCTCCCACACCATATAGATACAGATACAGACAGACAGACATAGACACACAGTAAAACAAAATTTAACTTAAAAATTAGAAACTTGGGGGACTCCAGCAGCATTCCTGGTTCCCAACATGTCACTAATTAAAGAAGAATATTTTCCTCAGTACTGGGATCAAAGGCATGCACCATTACCACCTGGCAGCAAGTTCTTTTCTTAAAAATAAATAAAAGTTAAGTCAGTTTGGCAAAATGAATTTTACAGGATGAGTAACTGTTTTTTTCAGT
>JADRCC010567610.1:267-15116 GCA_019843855.1 Hylomyscus alleni
TTTTTTTTTTTTTTGTTTGTCTACTAAAACATTTGGGGTTCCCAAGTCATAAGATCTGAAGACGTTGCCTGCCCTTTGGGGTTGAAGAGGTGAGACATTATCCTCACCACATCTCTTGGGCCACTGGAGGATGCTCTGAGGAGACTTCTGCTGCTCCCAAAGGAGCACCCTGGAGCCCCAAGCCGTTATTCAAACATATATCACATAGACATAGGAATCCTTTAGACACCATCTTTATTTTAAGAGGAATTTTATTGTATTTAGAACAGTCTTTGGTTGTGACTCCTAGTTTTCCTGTGGCCAATCTCATATCCTTTATTTTTGGGGATTTGATGACCTGCTTGTTGTGAAGGCTTTGCTTTCCTTAAGGTGCTGCAGTTTCTATGTGCATGTCAGCACCTGGGCCCCTCAGTGTTGTCACCTACTGCAAAAATGTACTCAGAAGTTGAGTGTCCCTTCCCAGTCTCTATGTACCTTTGTACCCAGACCCTCTTGGCCCTGCTATTTCCCCTTGGGCTCTGATAAAAAAAAATAATAACTATACCTTTGGAGGTTTAGATCTGAGAACCGTAGACTATTTCAGTTCTAGGAAATAAAACCGTTGATTACTTTAAAACAAATCTTTTCAGGCCTGTTCCTTTGATGTCCAAATAACTGAGTTTTGAACGTGTTGCTCCTTTTGTAGTGCTAAAAGCAAACACCTATGGAAAAGAATGCTCTTCTTGGAGAAGCCTTTCACGCCATAAAACAGTCGCTATGACACACTGAAATGGGTAGACCAAGACTCAAAGGTTTGAATGATAACAAACTGGAACATTTCTAATCTAAATGCGTTGTAAGGTTTTTTTGGTTTGGAAAGCCTGAGAGAAATGATTGATTGGTTTGCTTACCTTTCCCCTGGTTTTTTTTTTTTTCTTTTAAATTAACACCATTTAACATTTGTTATGGAGTATAGCTGCTCCATAGTCCTACCCATAAAAGGATGTCATATCTGTGCAATATTTGCGACCTTTTGGTGGTTTGTGTGAATATATGAGGAAATTTAAGTCTTAGTCACAGGTTGGTGGGTCCCAGGTTCTACATGAAGGATTGATTGAGAGATCAATAAATCCCAGCCACCATCTCAAAGGGTAACCCTTAAGCCATCACTAGCAAGTAACCTGTATACCGTACTAGTAAAAATCATTTCTGTTAAATTGTCCTAATGTAAGTTTGGTCTTTTTTTTTTTTCTTTTAATTACTGCTATTGCATCAATAGTGAAAGTTAGTGAATTAGTTACTGAATTGCTGGCAAGTGCCCTGAACTATGGTCTTCTATATTTATAAGCTGTTATTATTTGTTTGTTTTTCGAGACAGGGTTTCTCTGTCTAGCCCTGGCTGTCCTGGAACTCACTCTGTAGACCAGGCTGTGTTATTAGTCTTAAAGAACCTGTCTCAAAGTTTTCCAGCTTTCCATTGAACTCTAGAACCCAAATACAGATTTCTAACACTTAAGCATTTTTGTCTAGGTTGTGCCTCCTAAACACTATGAATTCAGAAGTTAATAAAGTAGCTATTCTAGTAATAAGTAATCAAGACAGTAGCTAATTTCTAAAGGGAGCCTCTACTTTTTATACACAATGTCTTTATAATGTAGCCATCCAATTAGGCAGCTACTATAATCTCTATTTTAGACCTCAGGAAATTGAGATTCAGAGACATTAACTAATTTTCCCAGTGGCAGACAAGTAGTAAGTGATAAACCAAGATTCAAACATAGGTTTTCACTCATTCTAAAGCACAGGTGTTTTGTTCCACTTTATTCTTTGCCATTATATAAAACTCCAATTCAGTTGAGAGCTTTTACTCTCTTCTGTTTTGAAGTGAACATTTAGAAATTTGTGAGGGGGAAAAAACAGATTAACAAACACTGCCCATAGGTGTTTAAAATCATCTGGGGACATGGCAATTGTTTTGTGTTCAAATGACTTAGTGAAGTGATGGAGACAATTGTACATTCAGTACTTTTCAAGATGCCTAAGACTCTACTAGGAGGTTTGAATAGGGATTGTTTCATTTGCCAGAGATAAGCATAAGATTTTGATTGTTTTTTGTTGAGGCACATCATCCGAAATGACTCAGAAACCTGAAAGAAGGAAAATGAGTCTCATAGCATTCATGTCCCTCTCTTTGTGTTGTTTCTTTCCTCTTTTGTGTTTCTATTGTTAAGGATAGAAAAGGGCCTCATTAGAAGTGGTGCTCACACTTACTTTCTTCTTAGCTGTAATGTTGTAGGGAATATAGTAATCTCAGTGCTAGTACATCTAAACAATAATGTTTCCATTTTAAAAACCCGGTTATAACTCCACAAAGAACCGAAAATTTGTAGAAGTGGGGGAGGGGAGAATCTGTGTTCTGAATCCTTTTATCAAAACAATAGAAGCCATTATATGCTGTGGTGACCAGTAGATAGATGCTTTTGTCTTGGCCTGAAAATTAAGCTGTTTAAAATTCCCAGGAATCTCAGTGTTGTTTTTGTTTTCCTCTGAATCCTATATGCCTCAATGACAGATTTACAGATCAGTGATTACCTACCTGACAGAACAAAGCTGTCTGCTTGATCTTTCTCTGAAGTCATGTTGCATTAGTCAGCTATGTTCATGCTTTTCCTGAAGACGAGGTTTAAGATGCCCCACACAAAGGTGTGCTAAACAGTGTTGCTGCTCCACAGATTCTTGAACTTACTGGATTCTGTCATAATTTCAAAGTATTTGAAGCATCACTTTGACAGAGGACTAAAATTCCATTGAGAGTTATAAATGTCATTACTTCATTTCAGCCAGGATTTAGCTTTTACCAGCTCTTCAAATTTGAATCAAAAGTGTCAACTCTTCCTTGTGGCACATTACTTTATTACATTTTAAAAAAAACAAATACTAGATATTAGGATACACAGGACATCTTCACTTTACTCCAGCGTCAGGTCAACACTTGTCATATAAAAAGTTCTGCCCCACATTTCTTGCATACAGAGCTCCTGGTATTAAAAAAAAAAAGGCCTTCATCTTCTCAGCCCAGTTGACCACTGACCACACCAACTGTGATCCACTAACTCTATGGCCAACACTGTATGTTCACAGTAATTATAGTCTAATTTTGTGTGTAATTGATTCTTCAATTACAATATTTTATCAGTGTTTTTTTACTCCCACAGTAAAGCATACCACAATAAGCACACAGTATTTATTTTATAAATGTTTGAAGATCATCTATCAAATACTCCCTATAGTTAAGTGATTAACAACTGTGATGTAATGTTAAAGATATTCTGACAGAAAGCAGAGTTTATGTGTATTTGTCTATAGACTGATGGCCAGAGCTAGTTAGCAGAAGCAATGCTGGATCCTTATGAGTAGCTAGCTATTTCATTATGGTGGCTTGAAGACTGATTGGTAGTTCTCAAAACCCTGAAAAAATTAGTCAATTATCAATGTAAAATTGCCTCTTTCTTTTTTCCTCCTCTTAATCAGACTTTGTAATATTTCAGTTATTTGTCTCAAATAGCCACAGGAAAACATACTGTCTACAGTCATGGATCCTAACATGGACAGGCAGGTATTCTGTTTGTTTTCAAACATGAGTCACAAATTGACCAGTCTGTAAAAATTTCACAAGAGCGTAAGTCAGTATACCAGAGGGAATCAATCTGTACCAGTTACTATCTCATACTCTTAGTCAGGTATACATGTCCCTGTCAACCCTCTCAGAAGTTAATGAGCTTCAAGGAATGGAATATATTCACTTAACTATGACTGGAACCAGCTTCACATAGCCACTGTCTTGCCGTAGCTACAGTTAACTGTTCGACTCCTAATGCTAAAACTCATCATGCTATTCTTTAAAACCACTAAGCTATACCAACACAATTTTCTATGGTAAGTTAAAAGGTGGTTTTCTCTTTGGATTCTGATTTTACATATACTCTTGAATTTCATTAAGTTGGTTTCAAGACTACTAGTGGAAGCCCAGGCTGGTAGCTACTTTTTCTCCAGCTGTGACCAAATATTTGATAAGAAACAACTTAACGGGAAGAATGGTTTATTTTGGCTCACAGGTCTGAGGATACAATCTAACAAGATATGAGGCATGTTGGACAGTTGCAGCAGGATAAACCTGCTCCCCTCTAGACCCATCAGGAGTCAGACAAGGGAATGTTCAGCCCCCTTTCTCCTTTAGCTTCTTCTTCTTTTTTTTATTCAGTTCAGGAATCCAGCCCATGGGATGCTGCCATCTCCATTCAGGACAGATCTCCATCCACCATGCCCATCTAGAAGAGCGCTCATAGATGCATCCAAAAATGCTCTCAGCGAATGCCCTGAGTGTTTTTTTTTGTTTTTGTTTTTGTTTTTAATCCAGTCATGGTAATCAGTCACTGCATCCAGAAATGATGCCAGCACAGTCTCTAGATGGCTTGAGGCACATGGTGTGGGGGAAGTCCTAGAAGAGCTAAGTCTTCAGGATGTGAACCAACAAAAACATACTCATCTGCCTCAGTGTCCCGCTATGCGGCTAGTGCCCAAGGAATTTGGGCCACTTTTTCTCCTCTGCTTCGACATTTTGGAAGAACCGTTCCTTCTGTCCAGCTATATTTGCTTGTTCCTTCTAGGAAAGATTTTCTTCAGCAGCTCCCTCAGAATTTGATAGCACTCCAACGAGTTACCATAAAACCCCCGGCTTTTCCTTAATAGTATTAATCCTCCTTTCACATAAATATCCCTTTTATTGTTTTTATTCTTATCAACTTCTTAACTGAATATTCTATGTAGACAGAAACAATTTCATTCATCTTCCTCAGAGCCTAAGAATGTGCCCTGTTCATGTTAATTAATGGTCAATGGCAGGAAATGAAAAGACGCATGACTAAAACAGGCTGCTGGTGCATTCTCACAGCTGTCCTCAGAAGTCAGCTTGAGGAGTTTTGTCATCCTTAGGAAAACACAGAGAGGGGAGCCTGAAGCCACTGGGAAACAATTGTGCACCATTTATTTCAAAAGATTATTTTGTTATTGTATATTTGCTTGTCTCACAAAATAGCACCTCAGCAGACTAAAGCCCAACCACGATAAATCAAATTGTGAAAGGTTGCCATCTGGATTAGTGACTTTTCTCCTTGCTGTGGTCAAATACCAAACAAAGCAATGTAAGGGGGAGAGGGGTGTTATTTTCGCTTCCTGGTTTGAGAGAAAGTAGTCCTTCGTGGCAAGGAAAACTTGATGACATGACAGAAAGCTCTACGGTTGTGAGGTCAAGCAGCTGGGACCCCTAACATCCTCACATCTCAGTGGAAGAAAAACCAAAGACAAAACAGAAGCAGAATTGCATATAGCCCTTAAAACCCTTCTCCCATGATCTATCTCCTCCAGCAAAGCCCCGTTATTAAAAGTTTTGCTGCATCTCAATACACTACCACCCACTAGGGGCCAAATATCCGAACTCCTACCCACTCTTCCTAGAAGCTCACACAGGTTAACAAGTCTCATGTACTTAAATTCTGGGCTCCACTGTTTAAGAGCTATGCCATCTCAGATCCTTTCATCAAAACGCTCTGATAGTGACTTTCCCATTGCACATTTGTTATGAAAAGCAAATGAGCTCAAATATCTTAAAATGTCAAACATATTACTGAACACACAACAGACCTTATATGTATGTTAATTTATTTCCCTTCAACCTAATCTCAAGGACTAACTATAATGAACAACCAGAAATAATTAGGGCTCAGTTTATTGCCTTTATGTGAGAAAACACTGGAGGCCTTTACCAAATGCAAACAGCTCACTGTGATATAGATGGCAATTCTATATTTAGTCTGCCCATATTATACCCAGAGAAGCTTGAAATCTCATTCTTCTGTTTCCTCATATTGCTCTTCAATAGCTTCTTTAAATTCCCTCACTGGTAGCTGAGTTATTTCATACAGACATATCCAATTTTAAATATTCCTCTTTTTTGGCCTGACTCATCCCTCCTGTGCCCAGCTTTATTACTCTCATTATTTCCCCAGGATGCACTCACTGTTTTCCTGTGGGCATTTCTTAAGTGTATCTCCTCTCGAGTGCCGCGCATTCCTTGGCATCCCCCACTCCCATCTGTAGAAATAGTAATTGCACTGCTCTAGTTATTTTTTGGCTCCCTCGCCTTTTTTTTTTTCCAGTGTACCTATCTTTTCACACATGATTTTAATGAGCTGCCCAACTCGATTACTGAAAGGCACTGGAGTGTTGCAGCCCGTGAACCATTCTTCCCCAAAGTTCGCCCAGGTTACCAAGGCTCCATTCATTTTGCTTTTTGCCTTTTCTTTCTTGTTTTCCTCCTTTTCCCCCCTTTTCCCACCTTAACTGTCTCTTCATTAAAGTCATTATCCAGCTCTCTTGGTGAACGACTTAACACTTCATTAAAATCGTTTTCTTCTGGGCTCCCTTCCCCTTTTCACTGCTCCTCACATGTCAACAAGCTCTGCTTCTACTTTTCATTCTTCCAGTGTCTGAGTTTGTCAATGATTAATTCTCTCCTTAGGAAGGTGTCCGTGTTCCAGCCTGTGCCTTCTCAAATTCAGGTTCTACTAATTTTTCCTTTCCTTATTCTGCCTTAATTTTTACCATTACGTTTTTGAACATACTATTGATTTTATTCAGTGACTTACAATGACCAAGGTATCTTTGGGGTCTTTCACACAAAAGTAAAAATGGGAAAAGACAAAAACACTACCCATTGTATGATCATCTGATTTCTTTATGAAAAATGAAAATACACTGGGGTATTAGTAACCTGGAAGGAACTTAGCCTTTGTGTTCCTTTGGCTAGTCATGTGAGGAGTGCAGGAGAAATCATTTTCATCTTAAGAGGGGATTTGTGCTAGCATTAAGATGGGCAGGCTCTGGACCATTCTGAAACTTATGCCTTAGAAAAGGAATAATTGAATATATATATTTAAACTCAGACTTTGATAGACTATGACTAAGTAAGGGGTCAATTTCATTTATGGCAAACTTTCCAGGTTCCTGGCCTCTTACAAAGGATGAGGATAAAGTTTCATGATTGTGATAGAACTGATTTCTGTAGTATACAAATTCATGTCATTATTGCCTTTATCCAAAGTTTATAATATTTTCTAGGTATTTTTTTTAATATTTTATGTTGGGGTGATACTCATGTGTCACAGTGCGTATGGGGAGATCACAGCAGTACTTCGAGGAGTTGATTCTTTCTACCCGGCTGGTCCTAGGGAGAAGGTTTAAATTGTCAGACTTGGAAGTAAGTGCCTTTGTACACCACGCCATTTCACTAGCTAAGGCAATCTTTCTAATGCAGTGAAAAACATCCTAAGAGTGTCGTGAAGAGAAAAATTGGCGAATATGCTCATTCATGGAGAGTTTACACTGATCCGGATACTCTTCAAGGGGCTCCAGATACTTGGTGAGTAACCAAAATGGAGGTGACAGGGTTTTTTGTTATTGTTGTTGTTTTGGGCCTTTTGTGTATTTTTTGTTTCTTGTTTGTTCTTCTTTATCATCAACAGCAAGACAAAGGCAATTAAGAGAAAAACGAATGAGGAAATTAAATGATGTTTTAGAAATTTTACACATCATGAGGAATACAAAACATGAAGAGAACAAAAGGTGGAGTTTCCCCATTTTCAATAAAACTGGTGCGGGGATGTTCAGGCATAAGATTGGGTGTCATCCTCTTTCTTACCTTCAAGTCATTCCCCAGAATATTGATGACACAATGATGCCATTCTGAAGAGGATCCTGGGTCCCTGTAAGTGTTAAATCCAATCTCCAACCTAAACACTTTATTATTAACAATATTTTGCTACAAACTCAGCTCAAAGCTGAGACACCAAAACCTTTGAATGATTGGAATGAAAACTCCTCCTTGGTACTAGGTATTTGGTGATGCATCGCAGGTATATGTAACACAATTTTGGAAGTTTTGTTGTACACTTAGATAAATGAAAATACTCAACAATTTAGGTCACTCAGTTTGTTACTGCATGCGTTCTGTAGTACCACCTATATGAATAGAAAGGAACATGAGCTGTAATTGACTGACTTGTCTCAGTGATGACATACTGTTTTTGTTAGGAGTATACATCAACACTCTGAGGGTGTAGGCACATGGGAGATAGAACTGTAAAAGGTACAGTTTAGTAATAGTATCAAATGCCTATAGTTGAAGTTCTACAAAATGTATGATTTTTAGCTGCTGATCCTGAAGGCAAATGAAGTGGTTCACACCAGGGTATGGAAAGAGAATTGTGTGTGTGTGTGTGTGTGTGTGTGTGTATGTGTGTGTGTGTGTGTGTGTGTGTGTGTGTGTGTGTGTGTAACAGAAAAGACTGTAAAAATTTTTGTTTTATCATTTTTATTTAGATAAAAGATTTTCTTTGAATTATATAGAACTATTTCTAGATTCAATTTGTTGCCAATTTTGAATCATTTTTTGCTTTGTAAATCTTTTAAATATTTTTGTAATCCAACTTATTTTTCTGAGACAGGACTAGACTTGTGGATTGATATAAAAGATACAAATTAAATATGTTGTTCTAATATTATATGTTATGGACCCTTTAAATGAGAGGAGAAGTATACTCCTAAGATTTTGCAAATTATAACTAAAACTGTCGAATACATCATATAAAATATGAATTAATGATTTGAATGAAACTATACACTGTGCAAAGAAGAGAATTTAGGATAAAATAAAGCTTCCTTTCTGATATATAAACTCTCTAACCTTTGAGAGTCCTGCTTCTTGGAATTCCTAAGTGCTACTTCCCTGTTGGTTGACATTGCCTTTAAGTTTGTAGATCAGAAATTTGAATAACACTGTAAGTTCCCAAGAATGAGAGACCCACAAGCATTGCACAGCTAGCTCTATAAGCAACCCTAGCTCAGCCTCTGTCACTGACTGTTGAGTCCTATTTATCCCTCCAAATATAACATGTCCTCTACTGACATCACTCTGCCAACCAGCCCAAGTCTGTGGAAGCAGCAAAACACTGCAGCACACCACCAAAATTTTTTTGGTGTGTTTCTTTCTATGGAGTTCTGAAAAATAAAGCTCAACTACACGATGTAAGGCAGAACAATGCCTGTTGTTAGCAAAGAATCCTCCATCATGTGTCCTTTCATTTTGATTGCTTTAGCAGAACATCCTTTCACTTGCATCTGCTTCAGCTAAATATTCCTTCATGTGTTTGCCCCAGGAAGATCAACTGACTAAGTAGACATAGTTCTTTGTGGATATTCTGTAATACATGAGGGAGGGGAAAGAGGAAGGAGGGAGAAAGGGAAGGAGGGGGAGGGAAAGAGAAAGAGACAGACAGAGAAACAAAGAAGATATGAGTATGTTGTGACTCCTGCTGTTGTCACCATATAACAGAGAAATAATAAATCAGAAGAGGAAGGATTCATTTTGGAAGGGTTCATTTTAACTTAGAAATTTAGAAAATTGTCCACTGTAGTGGGAAAGGCCTGACCATAGGAGCTGAGGCAACTGGTTATATTGCACCAATAGGCAAGAATCCAAGAATAGAAAGAATGTGAGACCAGGTTACCAAACCTCAAGGCTTGCCCCATGACCCATTTCCCCCCAAATGTCTCTACCTCCTAGAAATGTTTCCCAACATTTTCCATAAGTTTCCCAAAAATCTTAAACACATAGTCCATGGAGGCCAATTCACAAGCAAACCATGCAGAGCCAGAATTTGGAACCCAAATGATCAATGTAAAATGCAAAATAAGCATTTTTTTTTTTTTTTTTTTTGGAGACAGGGTTTCTCTGTGCAGCCCTGGCTGTCCTGGAACTCATTTTGTAGACCAGGCTGGCCTCGAACTCAGAAATCCACCTGTCTCTGCCTCCCAAGTGCTGGGATTAAAGACGTGCACCACCACTGCCCGGCAGCAAATTCATGTTTTAAAAGCAAAAAACATCCTCCTTTCTTTTGCCCAACCCTATTTCTCCCAAAATATAGCACCTACATCTGTTTCCAGAAACAAGAAACATATTTCAATCATGAAAACAAACCACTAGTGACTCTTGTCACTTTAGCCCTCCAGACTGATGGACAGAAAAGGAAAAGATGAACAAGGACGGTCTTTAGAAATGCCTAAATATTTCCATCCATGTTGTAGTCTGATGTATATGTATACCATAGCCCTAGAGGACCTCATTATAAAAGCTGGAACCTTCATGACCAAGCCATAGCTTCTGTGTGTATTATACCAGTCTTTGAGATCCTCCTTCAAGAAACTGGTGCATTTTTTGCTGATTTATAAGGTGACAATATCATATTTATCAACTTTTCAGGATATCAAAGGAACATACCACATGTGGCTTATGACAAGATGTGCCCTCATCTTCTACATGGGAGGATGTGTTAGCCATTAAAATAAATTCCCTTAAGAATTAAATCACAAAATAATTAGTGTAACATCCATCATGCGGGCCTATTCCTGGCACTTTTTTCATTCTGGCTCAGGACGCCAAGAACAGTGTACTGTTATTGTGGCCTCCTCCTTCTAATAATGTCCATTATTCATGGCAGGGTGCTGCAGGTCACTAGCATGATCTTCATTCAAGGGTCATGCTTCTCATCTTGTATTCTCTAGATTGTGAGTTCCAGCATCCAGATGTGGACCCAGGTAATTCATTATATATGAGATGTAGATTTGACCTTGCATTGCCCTCTTACACCTTCTACGATCTCACAAACCCTTTACGTTTAAACACCCTCACCAAAAAGAAAAATAAAATCTCCAGCTGTGTTTTGGTTTTGATTTTAGATCGCACTATGCCCCTCATTTGTCGATTATGCTATAAAGATGCCTTGGGGTATCCAGTTGCAACTGAGAGGGCAGACTTGTCCTTGTGGGTAATGAGAAAGAGCCTGGGAGATTCAAGGTGTCTCAGCATTCATAATGTTTTTTGGGGGGGAGGACCACCGAATGTGGTTGTGAGATGCATTTCTCTGAATTTGTTCATGCAGGGTGGCTGTCTTTTTAACCTTGCTGCCCATCTCATTACACATGCAGTCAGTCACCAAAGCCCCTGGCTCCCTGCTGTGCTGATGCCGTCTGCTAGGATGCATCAAATATTAGATAAATCTTCTGGCTTGTCTCTCCGATTGGCAACTGCTCTGAGATTTTTGCCCACAGTAAATAGCTATCGATTGAAGTCAGCTCTTAGTCTTTAATAAAGCATTCAGTAGGCAAAATCGAGGCACCTAATGAACTCATAAAGAAACTGAGATTATATTGTTTACGCTTATATTTTAAAGTCAGTAACTTGATTTACTAAAGAAATGGGACAACCCAGAATTTTCCAATTTTAAAAACACAGGCAGAGTATCTGTGGCTTATCCCTGCTGTCCTTGTGACGAGTGAAAGGGTATCTACTTTGTGAAATAGTCTTGCTTTATCAATGTCTCATTTTTTTTAAACCATATTGCTTCTAAAAAGAGGTATTCATTCTTGTTGGGGTTCTTTGAAAGCTGACTTTCTAAAAATATGTCAATGTGTGTCAATGGTGGGGCTCTATCTCAGTAGTGATATCACAGTGAAGTCAAGGCACTGGTCATCCAAGGTAAAGTAATCTATGATCATCTTCATTAGTAGTTTATTTCCATAAATTTGAAAGTTCAAGATTAAGGTAAACAAAATAAGGTCATTAAAACCCTTCTAATTTCTGCCTTATTTTGGATATCATTCTGTGTGTCTCACTTTTCCTCTTGATAATAAAATATGACTCAGTTTTCTTGATACCTCTTCTACACACTAGAAGTCATCCTGAATTTTGACATGGTCAGAATGTAGTAAGATTATTTTATTAATAAAGTAATTAACCTTAATTTCCTTAATCTAAAGAAAGAGATTCTCATTAAGGTCAAGAAGCAAATATATCACCGAATAGACTAGATCAGAAAATGAATTTGCTTTAGCACATAATTATCAAAACACTAAAAGGACAGAATAAAGAAATAATAATAATAAAAGCTGCAAAGGAAAAATGCAAGTAACATGTAAAAGTTGACCTATTAGAGTAATAGCTGATTTATGATTGGATACTCATAAATGGAGACGTTCCTAAACAGATGTTCTAGAAATTTTAAGAAACCACAGGTGCTAACCTAGACGATGATAACCAGAAAAACTTTCAATTAGAGCAGATGGAGGAAATAAAATGTTCTGTAATAAAACCAAATTTAAGCAATATGTATTTATAGATCTAGCCCTAAAGAAGGCACTAGAAAGCAAAATCTAATCTTAAGAGGTTAAGCACACCCAGAAAAATAATCAAGAATAAATTATAAACAATCAAGTCAAATGACAGGACATACAAACACAGACACACAAACAAACACAGGCCACTCTCACCAACACCACCACCCTCACCACCACCATCACCACCATCATCACCACCACCATCACCACCACCATCACCTCCATCATCACCACCACCCTCACCACTACCCTTACTACCACCATCACCACCACCACCAGCACCAGCACCAGCACCAGCACCAGCACCACCACAAAAGCAGCGACAACAAAATAATAGGAATTGACAAATGTAGGTGACATCTTTCAACATCAATGGTCTCAACATCTCTGTAGAACAAGAGATAGAAAGAATGTAAGAGCTGGAGGGGACGAAGGACTCCAAGAAAACTAGGCCCAACTAAGTCAAGAGGATTGACAAGCATATGAACTCATAGAGACGAAGACAGTGCCCACAGGACCTGCAGGTGTCTACAACAGATGGGGTCCTAGAGCTGAAAAAAAGAAGAGGACACATGAACTCATCCCTAGCCCAGAAGCAATTTCCAACTGATAACCACTTGCAAAGGAAATTTGATTTTTTTTTCTAAGAGATTCTCACTGGGGAAGCAAACTACTTTTAATGATAGAGTGCTTGCCTAGCAGTAGATGCCAACAAAAAATAAATTCAAAGGCATTTTTAGTGCTTCCTTTCTCATAATGTCCTGCCAGAGATGTTAATGGTTTTGTTTTGTTTTGATTTCATCTTATTTTAATTTTAATTTAATTTTACTTACATACATATATTCACTTTCATTTGACCTGCAATTCTCTAAGTATACATTATAGATTCCAGTGTCATTATGAGATTTCTGAGTGGGCAAACTAATAGGTTTCTGCATTTACATCTGTTTCTTGTGCTTTTTCTTTGGTCCTTTTCCTTCTGTTTGTTTTTTCCTATTATGATGTTTAGAATTTATGATGTCACATCTTATCATCATATCATATGATAACTTTTATTTATCTCTTAGATACGGTAAGTTTTTAGTTATCTCTTACAAGCCTGATTGTTTTCTTTTGTTTTGTTTTGTTTTGTTTTTTGTTTTGGGGTTTTTTTTTCAAGACAGGGTTTCTCTGTGTAGCCCTGGCTATCCTGGACTCACTCTGTAGACCAGGCTGGCCTCGAACTCAGAAATCTGCCTGCCTCTGCCTCCCAAGTGCTGGGATTAAAGGCATGAGCCACCATGCCCGGCTTTTTTTTTCTCTTTTTCTTTTTTTAAGCCTACAGCACCCGATATTTCCAGACGGTCTCCCATCCAAGTACTAACCAGGCCCGACCCTGCTTAGTTTCCGAGATCAGACGAGATCGAGCGCGTTCAGGGTGGTATGGCCGTAGACCTGATTGTTTCCTGAAGAAAGAAAGAGATACATTCAGATTGCTGGGATGTGGGGAGGTACTTGGAGGAGCATAGGGAGGGCAAACAATAATATAGTAAATACTATTTGAGAATAAATGAATTTTGAATAAAAGAAAAAAGTAACTCCATTGCAATATACGTATACATAGTGATGAGTCAGCCTGCCTCCATTTTAGGATTAAAAGCCTAGGATTAAAAGTAAAGACAAACTTGGCTCATTCCTGTTTATGATTAACCCTCTGTTTCTCAAGGATTTGACTATGCCTTACCTATACCCTTAACTACAAATAGTTCTTTACTTTCTGTTTTAGGAAGCCACAACCTTGCTTTTGTTTCAAAAAGTTGTCTATAAAAAACTTGAAAACATACCTTTATTTCAAAATGTACCTATGATATCTTATTATGACTACCTGTTATTATGTCTACCTTGTTATGCCATCCTGCAACCATGACTTAGGTTCAGGAGTCACTTATGACTAACTTGTTATGCTTATGTTTAGCTTGAGTTATCGCCCCTTTAGTAATCTTGCACCCCTGAGTTTTTGAAAAATTTGTCTTCCTTATGTTCAATATTGACCTCTAGAACCTTGCTTTAGGGAGAGGCAGCCTGTGTACATGAATTAAAAAAATATTCTGATTTAATTAACTGCTTGTTTTAATTAAGTTAGCCATGATGATTTGGGTTGTTGGTCTTTCTCCTCTCATCTTTGTGATTAACAAGAGTACTATCAATACTTCTTAATTAGGCCTCTTAAACACAATCATAAATACACTTTGGTTTTCTTAGTATATAAAACATATCATCAACCTTATGAAATCTTTTGGTTTTATCTCTGTTGATGAACAGCTGTGATCACAAGGGAAAGTCAAAGATAAGACAAAACAATGAAGGTAGGGTAATCATTTTTTAAAAGTACAGATGATATTTGGGGGAAAGGACTAAAGCATGTATGGTTAGGAAATGATGCTGCTGACTGTAGTGTTAGTCCAGACTTCAACCATGTTCTTAGTAAATGGCTGCTTCTATCTCAGCTCTGTGCCCCATTAGATTACTGAAAAGTAAACCTATTGGTATTTACTTTGATGTCTCCTGAAATTTGTATTTACTTCCAGGCCTAAACATTCACT
>JADRCC010567611.1:9070-20031 GCA_019843855.1 Hylomyscus alleni
CACACACACACACACACACACACACCATGTGACGTCCCCCTCGACCAGCAAGAAGGACACCACCACGAGCTCTTCCTTTTGCAGTTTATTCAGGCCCTTTTACACAGCTCTTTGGCTGCTACATGGTTCTTCTCTGTCTCTCATTCTCTAGCTGCTTACAAACTTACTTTCCTAGAGCCCCTCCCTTGGGTTCCAGCTATCCAATCGCTGTCTGCCAGTGGGCACTGCTGATAGGCTCACAAAAGGGAGGAGTGGCCAAGGCTAAAGCCATGGCCATATGTCTTGTTTACTACTAAGTGGAGCTAAGGAGGGGGCGGAGTGCCAGGCGCCCCCTGGGGTGCTGCTGTGGCTTCCCACAACACCACACACACACACACACACACACACACACACACACACACACACACACCACTTTATAAGTAAATAAAAAATTAAATAAACTAACAGTGTGCACAGAACCCAAGAAACAACACCCAGACTTATCTTCTGGCTTCTACACACACACACACAGGTGTGCTATAGGTACATACAGTAGGGACCAAGGAGAGATAGGAGAATGACTTTGGGGCAGGAAACACATGAAGTCTACTCACTGAGCTATGATTCACCTGTAGAGGTCAGGGACCAGTCTTGGGAGTCGGTCCTCACCTTCCCAGCTTGTTGAGACATGGTCTCTTGGTGCCGCCCTGGAGTTTTTTATGAATACTTTCACTTCAGCCTCCTGTCTCCAGGGGACACCGAGAATACAGGTGCTGTGCTACTATGCCAGTGTTTATGTGGCTCTGGGGATCTGAACAAGCGCTTCTCTTCTGACCCAGCGATGCTGTTTTCATGGATGCGATGGTGCGGTCACAAGAGCCCCTGCATGGCGCCAGAACTTAGGCCTTTGGATCATGGCGATGGTGGAAAGTGAGAGTCACAGTTTGATTCCCCTGGACTTGGTGACTTGGTCCCATCTCAGGAACATCTTGTATCCATCACTTTCCAGGAGGCTTTGACTTTCCTCCAGCTAAAGTTGCAGACAGGGTTGACAATATCTGTCCTAACTGAGTGGGGAGGTGAGTAGAAGAAGCCTTACACACTGCTACAAGGTTCCTGGGAGTGATGTATGTGGACAGTGTATATGTGTGTGGTGTGGGTGGTGAGTATGTGTTTGTTTGTTTGTTTGTTTGTTTGTTTTTTGAGACAGAGTTTCTCTGTATAGCCTTGGCTGTCCTGGAACTCACTCTGTAGACCAGGCTGGCCTCGAACTCAGAAATCTGCCTGCCTCTGATTCCCAAGTGCTTGGATTAAAGGCGTGTGCCACCACCGCCCGGCAGGTGGTGAGTATGTGTGAGTCGTATATGCCTATAATATATGTGGGCAGTGTGCGAGCAGTATGTGTGTGTATGCGTGTGTGTGTGTGTGTGTGTGTGTGTGTGTATGGCATATGTGGGTAGTGTATGGGTGGTATGTGTATGTAATGTGTGTGTGAGAGGTATGTAGAGTATGTGGACTCTGTGTGTGTGTGTGTGTGTGTGTGTGAGAGAGAGAGAGAGACAGAGAGAGAGAGGTATATGGCATATGTGAGCAATGTGTATGGGAGTGTGTATGTAATGTGTGTGCATAAGTATGTATGTGATATGTGTGGTATATGTGGGTGATGGTATGAGTGTATTGTGTATGTGGGCAGTGTGGTGTCGAGTGTGTATGGTGTGTGGGTTTAACAGGGCCTTGGGCATGCTAGGCAGTGCTCCACCTCTCTACCACTGGGAGCTTAAAGCTTATTTCCTTATGTCTAAACTCATTTACTTTTTAGATGGGGGGTTGGTTAGAGATGAGTAATAGAGACTGACTTAGGGGAGAGGGTCACACTGTACGTGATGGAACCACTTCTGATCTGAAGGACACCGGGACCCATTTTATAAGCTGTCTACTGCACTGGTGGAGCCAGGGGGTGCAAGTCAAATGCTAAGCCATGCGTGGTGCGTGGTGTAAGCAGCATGGACAGTTAACAGCCATGAAAGGAGCTCTGTTTGTTTTGGGTGATTTGGGTGGTGCCATGGGCTAGGACCAGGAAGGTAGATAGCATGGGATCAGAATTCCAAGCAAGATGTTGAGTCACGTCAAGAGGAGCCCCCAAACCTGGAGACACACCCCCACCCAAACAATGCAGGAAGAAGAGTCAGGCAGCAGGATATTTCTATAGTTTGGCCGTGGCTGTCTCAGAAAGTCTTTCACACCCCATGGTGGCCCACATTTAACCCGACCCCAAGTTCGTTGGGTCCAGAGACTCCGTGTAGGAGAATGACCCTCTTTAAGCATCTCTGGGGACTGAAGAGCCTAGAGACAGAAGTCAGATGGGCAGGGGCAGGGACAGAGTACCAGAGAGATTTATGAAACAGGTAGGTGGTCTGACAAACCCCAGGCAAGCTATTTGTTCTTTGAGCAATGCTGACTGAGTAAATGGATCTCAAACCCAAGTTTTCTCATCTCTGAAATGATCCTCAGTTAATAGTGAGGCGAGATGAAAGGGAGCGGTAAAACCTCTTGGTACATTGCCTGCCACAGGGCGAGCCCTCAATAAGTGCTTATTACTAGTACAGAATAGTAACATATTTCAAAAAGAAATGAGTGCACTCCTAGAAAACCAAGGCAATAATGACAAGAGTGCCATCTTTTCTGACTGAAGGGGCACACACACTAGGTCTAACTCAACATGTACTTGTGATAAAAGGGTGGTAAGCAGGGTGGGGACCCCCGTCAACAGTTGAATGACTATTTTGCATCAGACGTTCAGGTAAAATGCTTATCGTGCCATCCTTCCAACCCACACACGCGTGAGGATTGTTGTCTCCATTTTACAGGGAAAGTGTTTTGAGTGTGTGGTTGAAGGTCGTGTTGTTAATTAGAGCAGAGCCATGAATGAAGCACCTTCGGCAAGCTGTTTGCTAGCCAGCTCAATTCCGAAGGCTAAGGCCAAACACAAATTATTGATTTTTTTTTTTTGTAACATAAAAAAAAAAATAACGTAATGAGTGGAGGAACTAAGTGGAATTTATTCAAGATGGAGGGAGGAGCTGTGGTGTATTCATGTTGTAAAGGGCATGACAGCAGTTCCGAGTCAGTATAGGGACGGACAAGGGGATATCTTTCCTAAGGGTGTTAAGAAATCAGATTGAGAATTCAGGAGAGAGGACGGCAACTGAGCGCTATACTCAGTCTTATTGTTTAGCCATTGGGTTTCCCCTGGGAAGGACTGATCCTCCAATTCAGCTTCACTCAAGAGTGAGCAGAATTTCCCAGCTGCTACCCAAAAGTTTCTGAGGAAGTTTTCACTCACTTGAACCATCCTTTAAGAGATAGATAGATAGATAGATAGATAGATAGATAGATAGATAGATAGATAGATAGATAGATAGATAGATAGGTAAGCAGCCAGGCAGGCAGCCAGGCAGACCGTTTTTGTTTATATGTTTATTTTTGTTGGATGCAAGAGGTTAATATTGCGTGTTTTATCAATATTATTTGCAACAGAGTCTCTCATTGTACCTTGAACCTAGTACTCATCAATTTGGCTAGGCTAGCTGGCTGGCAAGCCCCCTTACATCCTTTGCTTCCCCACTGCTGGGATTACAGGCACCTGCCATGATGCACAGCTTTTATGTGAGTCTGGTGACCCAAACTCAGTTCCTTATTTTACTGAGTGCCCACCCCAGACCCCCGCCTCTATGTTTTAGACACCCTGGCATCACCTAGAGTCCTTCTGTGGGTAGGTTAAATATTGAAGGCCAGTGTCAACTGTGGCTGCAGAAGTCAAGGTTCTTAGTTTCAGGAAAGCATGAACAGAATAGGATGCACTTCCAGAGAGTTGTTCCTTTGCAATATTTCCAGGAAGGCTGATGAGCCACACTCGGGTGGTATGCACCAGGGACAACTCAGCCAATCAGACACACTGCGTGGTTGTGGCTCTTCAGTTCCCTCTGAGAAGGTTCTGGGGACTGTATTCAAGATAACAGGGGAGTTAAGTGTTAAGGCTAGAATGAACACGCAGACTGTTTTGTTAAGACAGAGAGATATGGCCATACTGAAAGGGTATACTTATTGAGTTTTAAAAGAGTTAAGAAATCATCACCATCATCTAAATATATCACCTCCCCTCCAAAGAAACATCATGGGTCTGGCGGTTCAGGGCCTTAATCCTAGCCCTCAGGAGTCAGACTCCAAGTTCAAAGCTAGCCTTAGCTACTCAGAGAGACCCTGTGTAGCCCTCTAAATGCACAGACCTACTGTCAGGGTTCTCTAAATGCACAGACCTACCGAATGGGTATATATTAAAAGACGATTTGTTAGATGAGGTAATGTGGTGCCCTCTGGGTACCATGGCTTGGTACACATTGGAGAGGCTGAGGGCCTGATTATTGCTCAGTCTGAGCACGATGTCTCAATATTCCCAGGATGACCTTGATGACTTGGCTGACTCCTGGAGAGTCATTAGCCTGGTCCACATTGGAAGGACAGAGAATCCGGCTTCTGATGCAGCAACCACAGACTAGATGTGCTCACAAGTAAGAAAAGAAAGTAGGAGGGCAAAAAGCAATAGGCTTCCCCCTTGGGCTTCCTTATATATGGGCTGCCACTGGACGGTGATGCCATCTATAGGGGATGATCTTTTTCCCTTCAGTTGATCCTGTCATGAAATACCCTTATATAGACCTGCCTCAGAAACCTGTCCCTTAGTTGATTCCAGATCCAATCAAGTTGACAACCGGGGTTCACATCTCACCCTGTCTCCAAATCTATTTTTAAAAGCAGCTGGAGAGACTGTTCAGTGGTTTAGAGCACTTGTAGAGGACCCAGGTTCAATTTCCAGAAACCACAAGGTGACTCACAGGCATCTGTAACTCCAGTTCCAAAGAATCTGGCTTCCTCTTCTGCATCTGAGGGTACCAGTCATGCACATAGTGCATACATGTATATTTCAGGCAAAAACATTCACACATAGAAAGTAAATAAATACTTAAAAATGAATTGAAAGAAAAAAAACTCACAAACATAAAGCTATGATCATTAGCAGACACTCCATATGACCCCTCTTCCCTCTCCCTAGCAACAATTAATCTATCTTCTGTCTTTATCACACTGGCCAGTTCTGAACTTTTATATGCTCATGGATGCATGTGATAGACATATGGTCTTGCCTGACTGGCTTCTACCATTTACCATGTTTTTTCAGTTAATCCACATAATATCAACACTTCGTTCTTTTTTGTTGTTCAATAGTGTAGGACCATGTTGAACAATTTTACTCTGAGCACTCCTGTAAAAACTTTTATGTGGATATAAGTTTTCATTTTTCTTGAGCATTTCTAGGAGTTGAATTGTTGTGTCCTATGAGAATCCCTGTTTAGAATCTGGAGGAATTGCCAGACTCTTCTCAAAGTGAACACACACTTCCATGTTTCTAATGAGAACACAGAAGACTTCTGGTTTTCCCACATTTTCATGAACACACAATAACATTCTTCTTTACAATTTTAATTCTTACTGTGATTATAATGTGTATATAACATTATCACTTAAACCCTTTTTTAAAGATTAATTTTTTAAAATATCTTTATCCTTTTCACTCTATTCTCCCCCGCCCCCGTGTGTATGTGTTGCCCATAGAGTTCAGAAGAGGTCCTCAGACTCTCTGCATCTGGGGTTACAAATGGCTGTGAGTGGCCCAACATAGGTTCCAAACATAAGTCTTCTATAAAGGTCTCGAGAGCTCTTACCTGCTGACCCACCTCCCTCACCCCACCCCCAATATTTGTTCTTTCTGTGTGTTTGTTGTGTGTGTGTGTGTGTGTGTGTGTGTGCGTGAGTGTGTGTGTGCGTGAGTGTGTGAGCATGTGCTTGCACATGTACACATGCAGCGGGCTTATCTGACTCAGGAGAGTATTTTAGAGGCTCATCCATGTTGTGGTATGTGCTAGAATTTTACTTCTTATTGGGGAACATTTATGTGTTTATTATGTCTGATGCATTCTTCTGTTTATGGACAGTCAGATTATTGTGGCTTTGACTGCCCTGAATAGTGCTGTTAAGGACATAGGTAGAAAAACTCCTTGCTGTTAATCCTTTTCCCTATACACCTAGAAGTGAGACCACTGCATCGTATGGTAATTCTATGTTTAACTTTCTGAGGCTCTGCCAGACGGTTTTCCATGGCAGCTGCACCATTTTTAATTCCAGGGCTTCCAATTTCTCCCTGTCCTTGCCAATACTTGCTATTTTTGCTTCTAGCTGTCCGGGTAGGTGTGAGGTGGTCTCTCACTGTAGCAGCTCATGAGGTTGAACATGTTTTCACGGGATTGTTGCTGACCATTTGTATATCTTCTTTAGGGAGATGTCTAGCCAAATTCTTTGCACATTAGAAAAAAACAACAACAACCTTTAAATCTTTTAAATCACGTTGTAGTGCTTGCTTCCTTGCTCTGGATGTAAACTCTCATCAGGGTTTACAATGGGATGCTCTCTGGAAGTAGCATCCCATTCTGTGAGTACTGGATCACTTGCTTGATGGTAACACTTGAAGAACAAAAGCTTCAGATTCTAATTGTATATCAATTATGTTTTCTTTATTAAAAGATTTACTCTATTTTTAATTGTGTGTATGTATCTCCATGTGTGTATGGTGCCTATGGAGGCCAGAAAAGGCATCAGATCCCCTGGAGCTGGAGTTGCAGGCAAGAGCTACCCAATTTGGATGCTGGGAACTGAACTCAGGCCCTCTGTAAGCACACACACACACACACACACACACACACACACACACACACACACACACACACTATTTAATTAATTATTTATTTATTTCATATGTGTGAGTACACTACACTGTCACTGTCTTCAGACACACCAGAATAGGGCATCAGATCCCATTACAGATGGTTGTGAGCCGCCATGTAGTTTCTGGGAATTGAACTCAGGACCTCGGGAAGAGCAATCAGTACTCTTAACTGCTGAGCCATCTCTCCAGCCCCCTACAGTTCTTCCTCTTAACCACTGATTTATCTCCCTAGTCTCTATTTTTCCCCAGATTAACGTTTATGATTTTGATCCCAGGCTCAATATTATCGACAAAATCAAAATCAGGAAGATTTACTATTTTGCTTTCTTCTAAGAATTTTATAGGTCTAGCTAGTATAATTAGAACTAAAACACACTTTGAACTAGTCTTTTATATGTTGTGAGGTAATGGTATTAATTCATTCTTTCTGGTGGTTTACACGTGTATATACAGAGACCTTTCCATAACAAAAACTCAGATTATGAAAAGGCAGCAACAAGAAGGAGTATCTCAGGGTGGGCAGAATTTAGTGACCCAGAACAATCCCCCCACTCAGGGGCGGTGAGTGAGTTAGATTTGTTTGTTTCCTACTTACTTTGGGTAAAAGGGTTTTGAAGGCAGAGCAGAATGAGAAACATGTCTAACTACTCTTAGCCAGAATATTGCCTTTTTTTTTTTTTTTTTTTGATGTTCCTACGCATGACTTTCATCCTTAAGGTTGCCATGGTCACACCGTAGTTGCTGGGGTACCTGCCAAGCACCTCTCCATTTGGAACAGGAAGAAGAAAAGACAAATGATAAATCATCCCATTGAATGACCTTTCCCCCAAAGCCCATTTAAAGCCTCGGGCTTACAACTCAATGGATCCTTCTAGTCCCTCCTAGGGAAGGTAGGCTTATGAACATCAATCTCTGCAAGGGCTCTGGCATTAGGGTCATTGAATACATGGGTCTAAAGTACCCATAGCAGGAAGATGTGGTAGTATTATACAGGACATCCCTCCTTTGGTGTTCTTAGAGCCACTAATACTGCCAGCGCTTCTAAGATTTCCAAGCTTGGATTCTATATTTTATATGAACTCTAGATTTTTCAGTGTTGGCAACTGATCAAAAGAAAAGAAAACCGAAACAGTTTAGTCTTGTCTGAGGTAAACACTCCCAGGCCAGTGTTTAACTTCTGTGCTGCTTCTTGGACGTTCAGCTTCTAGGTAAATAAATGCCGGAGCCCTTTAAACAAAAAATGTGCAGAACACAGGAGTGTCATCTGTTCCTTTGTGTGGCTTTGAGCCAGCAGGCGGAAGTCACTGGGAAGTAGATTTTGGCTCTAGGAAGAACTTCATCCACAGAGCTGTCAAAATCCAGAAGGAGCAGCCTGGGGAGGTAGGAAGTTCCTATTGCTGGAGGTGTGTGAGCAGATGCTGGGGAAGCGGTTGGCAGGGATTTCTAAGGTCTTCCCAACCCAGAGAGATTCTGAGGCAATGTGGAGATTATCACAATGTCAATTGCTGACAGAAGACCTTTTAGGAGATGAGCTGACACATCTGGACTGCTAGGGAACTGCTGAGTTCCACCCTCTACAGGACTGGCCTTGGGAAGACAGAGATGACCTCTATAGCATTTAGCCTGTAGGAAAGCAAAGACCAAATCTTCTATTATTTACAAGAGTGATTTGATTCATCACTACTCTCTGCTTGTGAGTTCCCAGCAGATCGGCAGCCCCTCCCACATTACGATGAACTTACTCATTGTTGAAGGACTGTTACAGAAAGACGTACTCTAAGCAAAACAGCAGCCATCTTCATCAGAGTAGATGCACCTGCTTGCAAGAATCCATCACAATGAGAATTAGGGGATGGGGAGAATCGCTGACCCCTTATCTACAGTCATTTGTAGAGAACTCTGCTGTAGTTGCAAGTGGTCTTGGATTTTAGGAAGGGCTCGAGTATGGACACCGTGGGAGATCAAATAAAGGGCTCTATCTAAACAGCTATAGAAAGCCATTATCTATGCTGAACAAAGGCTGTCTAGTGGGACTGCTGTAGGGTTCCATACTTCTGCAAGCGACCCCTCCCTATGTATGCTCTATAAGTAACCCAGTGAACTCACAGGACCCCCTGGGGCAAAGTTTGTTTTATCATTGGGATCTTATAAAGAGGGGTTAGATGTTGTTTATGACTCCCTAAGCAAGGAATTCTTGAAACAAGTGCTGTGTGCAAACGTCATGGACATGCCACTCATGAGAAGCAGAGGGTCACGTGCTGACAAAGACTATGCATCCCATAATGCTCTCCTGTCACCTTCCAAAATTCTTATTTTTGAACAGGAGATACTGTGCTTTCATTTTGCACAGAGCCTTCAAACACACCAAATCCTCTATAGTACAACTCACGGGGTGGGGGTGGGGGGAGGTCCAATATAAATAAGGAAATGTTATACACAGACACAGAGTCACACTGAGCATGCTGAATCTACCTGAAGGCTGAAGGCAAGGTTGGAGAGGGGGCAGGAGTGGAGTAGCAGGAGTGAAGAGCTACCCAGGTGACTGATGAAAAGAGCCCTAAGCTCTCACAGCAAGGGCATCTAATATAGAGACAGGTCGAGGCTGGAGAAGATGTGGCCAGAGGAACTAAGGTCTGGGTTTCATGGTTGTTGATGTTTCTCTCTTTCCTTCACTCCAGAGCTGTAGACAGAGATGTGGTTGTCTAGAGAGAGACCACATTTCCCACCACCCCATCAGTTAGCAGTAACCACGTGACCAACTTCTTACCAAAGAACAAGTGGAAATGATGTGCGTGCTGTGGTTTAGATATGACCTGTCCCCCAAATCCCGAAAAGGTGACTGAGCCATCTCCCCAGCCCTGAATTCTCCAAGCTATTGTCCTATGAGAACTTACTGTTAGCCTGCTCAACTAAGCACAGTGTGCATGAGAATTAGGGAAATAGAGGGAAGGCATCTTCTAAAGTGTGGGGTTGAGGGAGAACCTGATTTATTTGGATGTCTGCAGTGGCTGGTGTAGGAAGGAGGGTGCTGTCTTGGCTAGGTCATGGTTCTGCGGTACCACAGACTTGGTGGCTTACACAACAGGCCTTTGTTTCCCACAGTTCCGGAAGGGAAGTTCAAGATAATCACCAACAGATTCTGTACCTGATGAGGTCTCTCCTCCTGGTTTGCAGGTAGCTGCTTCTCCGTCACATCCTTGTGATGGAGGCAGGAGAGGGAGATAGAAAGGTAATCTCTCCTCTTATCTTCTTCCTCTCTTCCTTCCCTCCCCTTCTTCTTCTTTCGAGACATGATCTAACTATACATAATTACATAGCTATAGCTCTGGCTAGTGTGGAGTTCACTATGCAGACCAGGCTGTCCTTGAACTCACAGATATCTTCTGGCTTCTGCCTCTCAAGTGCTGAGATAAAAGGTGTGCACCAAGACTCATGGCTTCCTTAAGAGGACATTGTTCTCACAGTGAGGGCCCTACCCTCATGGTCTTATCTGCTCCTAATTGTCTCCTGAAAACCCCATCTCTAAATGTTATCACACGATTGGGAGGGCAAATGAATCTGGCAGGATATCAATGCCTGAGAAAGTATCAATGCCTGTTATGCAACTTGGTGAGAAGAAACAAGATTCAACTGAATCACAAAGGACTTTGTGTGTCAGACAAAGAGCTTGGGAATCAAATTGGGGAATGGTGTCATCAAATTTGTTTTAATTTTTTTTTAAAGTGGTGTGTGTGTGTGTGTGTGTGTGTGTGTGTGTGTGTGTGTGTGTGTGTGTAGGAGGGAAGAGGATGGCCTCAGAAGTTAGTTCTATTCTTTTACCATGTGACTCATGAATCCTAGGGATGGAACTCAGGTTGTTGGCTTGGTAGAAAGTGCCTTTACTCTCAAAGTCATCTCACTGGCCCAGGATTTTTGCTTTGTGACTTGAATTTTGTTCTGTGACTTTTTAAATTTGTAAACTAATTTAAAAAATAGTTAATAATATAAGAGACATACATTATTTGCCACCTAGCTTAGAAAAGTAATCCCAGAATCCCCTTCCTGATCCATCTTCAGCTTAGTTTCCTTCCTTCCCTTCACCTTGTTTCTTTTCCCTACCCTCTCACTCTTTCATTGTTTGCAATGATTTCATTAAGTAGCCCAA
>JADRCC010567613.1:0-15377 GCA_019843855.1 Hylomyscus alleni
CTCCCCAGGTGGACATGCACTCAGAGTAGCATCAGCCCCCAGTACAACATCTGTGAGCAGATGGTTCAGATCCGGGATGATCACATCCGCTTCATCTCTGAGCTGGCTCGATACAGCAACAGTGAGGTGAGTTGTGTGGCTGGTCCAGGGCCCCGCGGCTGTACAAGAAGGCTGGGCAAGAGCAGGCAGCGTGGGGTAGGGGGAATGCACTGCCAGAGGCAAGAAGGTACCTTGCCGGAAGTAAGGGTTCAGAGTTAGACTAGGATGGATGTTCAGCGTCTTTGTGTATCAGTTCTTTCACCTGCAAAAAGGGCAGAATGCTAGTAACGTCGGAGGAGGATGAGAGTGGGCAGGGAGTCAGTGATGGAGAGAGTATTGTTAACAGATACAGAGGTACAGTTGGATAAGAGAGAGAGTTCCCTTCCTTCTTTTTTCTTGGGGTGTTTGTACTTTTATTAAATAGCAAATATTTAAGAAAAATACGGGTTTAAAATAGCCAGGTAGGAGGAACCACTTATAATGTCCCATTTGCACAGTAGATTGCCAGTATTTGATGATAATTATGATCTTCCATATGAAGAAATGCTATCAGAGGCAATAGGCACACCAGGGAGCCCGTCAGGTCATCACATATTGTATGTATGTGTTGCATGTTTACACTGTGTCCCATAGATATCTACAATTACTGTGCCAATTAAAAAATAATTCAGACGTCTTTTAAATAGAGGTAATGACAGGGTTTCTGTTGAAAGGTTCACTAAGGTAATTAATGAATGGAGTGCCTGTCACATGTGTTGTGTCAGGAATAGAGTAAAGGGTCAGTAACTGTTCGTCAGCTGCACAAGATTCATCCCATGTCACCTTCCGTGGTCAGAGACAGCGTTCTGAATACTCCTGTTTCTGATGCCACTTAAACATGCATAGTTATGTAATAATATACGATCTTTGCAAAAATAATGTAAATGGCATCCGAGAAGGAAGAAGCCGTAAGGGGCTGCGGAGATGGCTCAATGGGTAAACGTTGCCGTGCATGCATGAGGAACACTTGATTCAGGATCGCCAGAAGTACCACAAAGCCAGGAGTGGCAGCACGCATCTGCAACCTCAGAGCTCCTCCAGCAACATAGGATGCTTGTGTCTTGTCACCAGACAGCCCTGTGAACGCAATGTCAAGCAACAAAGAGAGCCTGTGCCAGAGAAAACGGAAAGTGAAAGCTGGCACCCACTGCAGTGGTCCCCATGTACGTGCACCATAAAGATCTCTCCCAATACTAAAGATTGGGTTTTGAGGTTTTTCTTTTTTTTAATGTAAGAACATACCAACTATATAATATTAATTCACAGACTTAAGAAAAAAAACTAGATAAACAAAACCAATCCCATAGAATCTTGCCATCCCAGAACTAACTTTGATTGTCATATATCTTTGTGGGCACCTTCCCGAACAGATGCCTTTCTCACAGATACATAATATGGGCTGTTGAATCCTACAAAGGTCCCCAATCTGAGCTTCCATATTGTGGAAGAGGCCACATTTGCTCAATGGCTCCCCCATGTGGCCAATGGCCATAGTGATTATCCTTTTCCAAACCCCAACTCAGGAAGTTATCTGTGATCATAAACCCAGCTTATTTGAAATGGGAATCAGTCTGACAAAATACAGGCGGTGTGGTCAGTAAGCCTGGAGTTCACAAGGACCATGTCTAGACCAAACCTGTATCTGTCTTTCTAGATGTGCCAGTAAGCTGTGATAAGCAGGGAAATCATTTGTCCTGAGGCTGGAATTCCTAGTCACATGTTTGTGCTATCTGAGACTAAATCTGGCTAAAGATATTATTATTATTATTATTATTATTATTATTATTATTATTACTACTATTACTATTACTACTACTACTACTACTACTACTACTACTACTACTACTACTACTATTACATCCTGGTATTCACAAGGTAATACTTCTGGATCTACTATTGACACCAAAGTCTATAGATGCTCCAGTACCTTATAGAAGTTGCTGTTTTTCATATAACCTACTTGCATACTCAAATATATCATAAATTGCCTCCGTTTATAAAACTTAATACAATGTGTAAATGCCATATAGTCTAGCTTCCTCTCTGTTACTGTGATCAAATACTTTCGACAAGAGGCAACTTAAAGAATAAAGAGTTTATTTCAGGTTAGAGTCGGCCGCAGGTCGGCCAGCCTTGGCCTCTCTCAACCCGTGGGAGAAACAGGGTCCTGGTCAGGTCAGCAAGACGTCGGTGAAGAAATAACAGACAGGCGCAACACAAGGAAGTGCAGGATCTGGATGTATATTCTTAAAATTAAACATCTGACCTTTATGGTCATTACAAATGAAGAAGAAAAGTCAGGTGGCTCAGCGGTCAAGGTATTTCTGAGGCCATCTGACACACACTGGGTCTAAAACAGCAGCCATCTCCCCTGGACAGGTGCAGCAACGCCCCCCCCCCCCCGCCCCCAGGCTCCGAGCTCACTTGGGCCTGCTCAAGCCTGGCCGGAGTCCTGGGGGGCTGCGGGCAAGCCAGACAGGAGGGTAGGGGCTCAAATCTCTGCAGTACAGCTTTCACTCAAAACACACACACTTGACTTTAAGGCCCCGCCCATCCTTAGTAAACGCCCACTATGCTAATCTTCTGGGCTAGCAGAGACACGTCCCAGGGGTCTCATTCTTCTAATCCCTGGGCGTGGCTTAGCTGCAATTCTAATGTGGTTTGTCCTATGACTGAAATGAGGATTTTAGTTAAACTTGCCCTGGGATTATCAGCTACCATTCAGTGGAACTACAATGCCCTACCCCCCTTCATTATCTCCTTAACAATGCCAGAAGCAATTAGTCTGAATGGGTAATTCTTTACAAAATTCCAGGCCAAAGTTTGGCTCAGCAAAGATTAGGGTATTGGAACATTAGTGAGTGCCAGTCAGAAGGCAACTTCCAATTTTATTTAGTTATAAATGAATCATATCTTGAGGGGCACCTAGCACTCCAGGCCCTCCATCGACTATCGCAAGGACATATCTGGGCTACCTCTGAGTTAGGGAATGCCAAGGAGATGTTGCAGGAGACTGGCTTCTCTGAAGCTTTTTGCCTCATAAACTACTGTCACACAAAGTGTGCGTGGCGAGAGTCTATCACTTTGAGGAAACCACAGAGGTAAGAACTTGAAACGGCTGCTCACGTCACATCCACAGTTAGGCGTGGAGAGAAATGAATGTATGCTCTCTTGCTTGCTTGCTTATACTCAGCTCAATTTCCCCACTCAAATACAATTCAGGACCTCCTGTTTAGGGAATGGTTCCACCTACTGTAGGCTGGATCTTCTCACATCCAGTTTACTTAAAACAATCTCCCATGGACATACACCTATAGGCTGACCCAATGTAGACAATCTCTCATTGAGATATCAATTCTAAGTTGTACCAAGTTGGCAACTAAAGCTAAACATCACTCTATAAATAGTTTTCTATTTGTATAAGGGATAATGACAAAATTTGTACAATTATAGATACCGCAGTTTTTCATAATATTTCCCACCTAACATTGCATGAATTCATTGGATATGGACTACCTCAGATACATAGGGCAAAAGGAACACGTTTCTATGTGCATATATGTTACAGTTTTTATGACTTTCAGTAACACTGTACAAAACACTATAAACTATAATTTAAAAAAAAAAAATAGTGAGCCATCGCCCATAGAGGAAATCAAAATTCCCGTGAGCCTCTTGCCATAGTGTTTTTATCAGCAGAGAGTGTTGTTTGAGCTCCATTTCTGTCTAAAGATAGATAATTTTGGATGATTCACTGAGATTAAATGAGGGTCCCAGCACCATGACTTCCGCTTGAAGGAAGTGTTTCTAAACATGTCTGTCATTTCCTGCAGATAGAACACTACGCAGCACAGTGGTTCTGAACCTATGGGTCACAGCCTGTTTGGGGTCAAATGGCCTCCTTCACGGGGTAGCCTAAGACCATCAAGAAACATAAATATTTACATCACAATTCATAACAGTATCAAAATTACAGTTGTGGAGTAGCAACAAAAATAATTTTATGGTTGGGGGGTCACCACAACATGAGGAACTGTATTAAAGGGCCGCAGCATTAGGAGGGTTGGGAACCCCTGGCATAACATATCAACTCTGTTTGAAATTATTAACGAAAAGCACAAAACTGTGGGCCTCTTGGCACTGCTTAAGCTTCAGGGAAGATGTTTGCTTGCAATGTGAGAGCAAACCCGGAAAGGGAGAGGGCTCTGCTCAGTTGGGAACATGCAGGTGTCTGCTAGGAATGGAGGCATTGCTGCAAGTGTTAATTTGGGAAATTACAGATAGTCGTGAAGTGAGTTTGCAAATGACAACCTTCATATATTCATGTGTACACACATCCATGTACCATGTGGCTACATACATGTATGTGGTATGGAATATTACACATACAAACATCTGTGCCGGATCTTTTTAATCAGGGCATCGTTGCTAGTAGGTGATCTGCGACACCACCTTGGTGATGTGTGATTTGCACTGTATGCGAGGTAGACTATGAAGCCAGGACTCCTGTGACGTCCCAGTGCTGTGCGGAAAGTCATTGCATGCGTACATATTCACGCTTCATATCCTTGCAGAGGTGTGACCCTGGCGGTTACTAGTGCGTCCTTCCTACTGTGAATACAGCCATGATAGGGTTAAAGCCTTTGCTTGTAGGGGCTAAGTGGGGAATCTATAGGACACTCCCTGTGGCCTTCAGCAAGACAGCTGTCAAAGCCAAGTTTACCTAGCAAGGGAGCATAACAACTACACAGTTCTTGCAAGGAACCAGAGGAGGACTGCTTATGAGCCTCAGACACAGGGACCCTGTGCTGAGTGTGAAGTTCTGTGTCCCCCAGGTGGTGACAGGCTCAGGGCTGGACAGCCAGAAGTCGGACGAAGAGTACCGGGAGCTTTTTGACCTGGCCCTTCGAGGCCTGCAGCTTCTATCCAAGTGGAGCGCCCATGTCATGGAGGTGGTAAGTGTCCTGGGGTGCCGGGCCTCACACACTGACCTGATTCACAAGGCGTTCATGGACATCTGCCTCTAGTTGGCACTCTGTCGTTCAACATAAAAAATCCATATACCGGGATGGTGAGATGGCTCAGCGGTTAAGAGCACTGACTGCTCTTCCGGAGGTCATGAGTTCAAATCCCTGCAACTACAGGATGGCTCACAACCACCTGTAATGAGAAACAAATTAAAAAAAACCTTTGGGCTAGAGGGAGCAGGGGCCGGAGCAAGTGGGCCAGAGCAAGAGGGAGAAGAGAAAGGGAGAAAAAAAATCCATATACCACACTACTTACTCAACTGAAACCTACATTGAGTATATTTACAGAATTGTATGGCCTTAAGTTAAGAATATTTTCATCATTTAAACAAACAAACCAATAACAAAAATACCACATGTGGGACCCAGTACCAACATTAGTTGGCTCCCAACCTCTTGTAGCCCTAGCAGAGTAGATAGCAAGCCTCTGGCTTCTGTGGCACCCACACCCACGTGCACATCCCCACAGACAGACATATAGACACATAAAACATTAAAAGTAAACCTTTAAAAATATTTTTAAAAACCCATATCTATCTCTCTGCCCGTTCAGCCTTCAGTGTTCAGTCTCCACGCTCCCCTCCTTTAGAGATTCGCCATATATAGGCTTCATAGAGCCCGTGTGGTGTTTTGCGTCTAGAGTTTCTTACATTGTGTTTTCGGGGTCCAGCCCCATCCTGCACAAGTCAGTATGTTCACCCCAACATCCCATTAGTGCTCCCTGGTATTGCTAGACTGTTTTGTTTACCATTCCTCAGTTGATGGGCATTGGCCGTTTCTTCTCTCTCCAGTACTCTTGGAAGCTGGTTCACCCCACAGACAAGTTCTGCAACAAGGACTGCCCCGGCACCGCAGAAGAGTACGAGAGAGCCACGCGCTACAATTACACTAGCGAGGAGAAGTTTGCCTTTGTGGAGGTGGGTGTGCAGATGCCTTGGACTGCTGCTCCCTGTGGACCCTGGCTGGTTTTGATTCCCAATTCTGATCTCATTTTAACTTGATGACCTTTATCTTATTTTTTTCCTGTCCAGTTTGTTCTCTGTCAGAGGTTACTAGGAAATGACGAGGGATCCAGCTAATTTAAAATGCCAAATATGGAGGATCCTGAGGCCCTTCCCCTAGAGGAGAACAGTTGCTAGTTCCTGGGGTCGTAAGAGTCGCTTTTCTTTAAGAGTGTGGCCATTGGTTGGTTCCTGTGCCCCAGTGGATGACTTTCTGCCCATGGGTATATGGGCAGCACTGATTGTACTCATTGGGTTAAAACATAATAAATATATGAATAAATAAATGTTTATGAAAGGAGGATATGAAACTGGAGGGGGAGGTCCTGAGGGAGGCTGGAGGGATGGGAGAAGTAAGGATAGATACGGTCATGATGTAATGTGTCTTAGTCAGGGTTTCTATTGCTGCGACAAAACTCCATGACCAAAAAGCAAGTAGGGAAGAAATGGGTTCATTTGGCTCACACTTCCACACGGCTGTTCATTACTGAAAGAAGTCAGGACAGGAACTCAAACAGGGCAGAATCCTGGAGACAAGAACTGGCACAGAAGCCATGGAAGGTGCTGCTTACTGGCTTGCTTCCCCTGGCTTGCTCAGCCTGTTTTCTTATAGAACCCAGGACCACCAGCCCAGGGATGGCCTCTCCCACACTGGGCTGGGCTCTCTTGAATCCGTCTCTCACTGAGAAAAGACCTACAGCCGGATCTCACGATCTCACGGAGGCATTTCCTCACCTGAGGCGCCTTCCTCTCTGCTGACTCCAGCTTGTACCAAGTTGACACAAAACCAGCCAGTACATAGTGTTATATACATGTATGGCATTAAGAATAAATTAAAATTTTAAAAAATATATATATGATGAGGGCTGGCAAGGTGGCTCAGTGGGTGAGAGCACTGGCTACCCAGCCGTGGGGACCTGAGTTTCAGAACTCAGCATCCAATCACAAAACAGATCACAATCCCACCCTTAACCCTCTTGCTGCAGGAATGGACATAGGAGGAGAGCTGGGCTACAGACTCAGTTCTCTTTTGCTTTGTTTGTTGTTCTGTGGTTGGTTTTGTTGACATAGGGTCTCATTAAGTTGCTCTTGACCTCACTTGATAACAAGGCCGGTCTTGGGACTGTAGACTTGTTCTGTCAAGCCTGGCTGCGTTTTAGCTTTCTACTGGAGTACTCACACTATAGATGTTCCTTCAGTAGCCACAAAAAAGGGGCTTTCACATTATCTCCGAGTCTTCCAGAGAGTTGAGAGTGTTCTGTGCCCTCATGGGCCTTGGCAGTGGCCATCTTGAGAATGATCTTGGTCATTCTTGTGGTCATGGGGGGTGACTATCATTAACCCTGTCATTCTCATGTCCCAGAGTCTAATGATACTGAGTGTTTTTTCATGTGCTTATTGGCTGTTCTTCTGTGTTCAGTCTGTGTAAAGTAGTCGAGGTCTTTGCAGTTAAGAGCACTAACTTTTGGGGTTTTTTTGTTTGTTTTTTGGTTGTTTTTGTTTTTGTTTTTTCAAGACAGGGTTTCTCTCTACAGCCCTGGCTGTCCTGGAACTCACTCTGTAGACCAGGCTGGCCTCGAACTCAGAAATCCACCTGCCTCTGCCTCCCAAGTGCTGGGATTAAAGGTGTACGCCACCACTGCCTGGCTCTCTTTGCTTATTTTTAAAGGTTGTATTCTGCCTTCTCATTATTGAACTGTGAGAACTCTTTCCATAACCTCACCACAAAACCCTCCCCGTGTATGCGATGGAAGTAGCTTCTCTTCTTGGCGACTCTGCCTCCTTTTTTTTTCCTTGACAATGCCTTTTGAGGAGTACTAGTTTTCTATTTTGCCAGAGTCTTAATTTATTCACCTTATTATTTTACAGTATGCAAATGAAGATCCTAGCTAAGAAATCCTTACATAGTCTCAAGTTGCAAAGACTTTTCCTTCTGGTCCTACAGCCTTGCCCACTCTGTGTTTGGAATTATTCTGAGCCCTTCTTTATTTGTCTCAGTGTTTTAATTATGGGTTTGTCTGTGTGAGAGACTGTGCATGTAGTATCTTTGGAGGCCAGAGGCATCGGAGGGCCTTGGGCTAGAGTTTCGGGCAATGGTAAGCTGCCCAACATGGGTGTTGGGAATTGAACTTGGGTCTACAAAAGCAGTTAGTGCTCTTTAGTGCTGCACCAGCTTCCTACTCCCTGTCTGGATGCTTTTTAATTTCACCTCTGGCCAGGAACTCAGCTCTCTGGATGCCTCTCTTATTAGTTCTCTTCACGATACCTTACTGCAGCCAAACATTCTACTCTTTGGCTTCTGGGAACATGCTTCACCTTCTGACAAGGCTTCTCACCCCAATTGCTAGTATTGTGCTTGTTTGTTTATTTGTTTGTTTTTTATTTCGTTCTGTTTCTTTCAATGTTTTACAAAAAGAAACAAGCCTCACATGTAAGCGTATCACCGATTCCGTCATTCCTTCCTGTTCAACAGAAGGTTCCAGTTAGGGGCTTTTGCTCATGGCCATGCCTAGCAGGGTTTTCTTAGCCATTGGGCCTTCTGTGCTTCAGGCTGGTATGCAGTCAGATGTGTCACTGCGTGGGTGTGAGAGCGTGACCACTGTGTAAAGGCCCATCCATCACGTCCCCGATTCGTCATACACGTCCCCTCTGTGTCCTCACAAGTCAGCGTGTTAGCACTCGAGACTGACTGGGGAGGCACGTTTACTGCTGGTAAATATGGACTAAAGAGACTGTGTGTTCTACCTAAGCCCATCGTTCCATCCCCACTACACCTGATTCAGCACACCCACCAGCCAGTCTCGAGCGGCAGCACAACACAAGCTGCCCTTTGCTCCTCCATACATGTAGAAGCAGAGGTGTCCTGAGGACAGCTTCAAGAAAAGATTCCAGTTTGGGGCCCAGATATCTGCCACATGGGGGTGGAAATAGTGATCTGGTTTGGTCTAGTTTATGTCAGTGAGTGTTTGTAGAGAGATCTCCAAAAAGCACAAGAGTACCACCCAGACCAAGGGCCAGCTGTGATTTGTCATCCGTCAGTAGTGAGATTAGAGCATGGGTCAAAATGACAATGGCCTGCTTCGTGAAGCACAGCCATGCTTTTGTGGCAGGATACTAGTATCATTTTCTAAGTATCATTTATTTCTGCTTGACACACGATGGCTATAAATATACCTGAGGTTCACTGTGACATGTCAGTGCCTTGGATGCAGTATGTGAAGGTCATATCAGCTCCTCTGCACATCTGTCACTTTGAATTATTATTGTTGTGAGCATTCAGAATTCTTTCTAAATGACTATTTTTGAAATATGCAGCTACGTGTGCAGTGTAGCTTCCCCACTGGGACATAGCAGAGGAAATTGTCTCTCTTATCCAACTGCACATGCTGTATCCTTCCAGGTTTCCTCTCGTGTGTGTGTGTGTGTGTGTGTGTGTGTGTGTGTTGTGTGTATGTGTGTGTGTATGTGTGTGTGGTATGCTGTACATGTGTATGTTGTGTGTGTGTGTTGCGTGTATATATATGTGTGTGTACATGTGTGTGTTGTGTGTGTGTTGCGTGTGTATATATGTGTGTGCACATGTGTGTTGTATGTGTGTGTTGCATGTGTGTGTGTGTGTGTTGCGTGTGTGTGTGTGTGTGTGTGTGTGTGTGTGTGTGTGGTGTGATACATTCATGTGCCTGTGGAGGCCAGAGCTCAGCTTCATGTGTCATTCCTCAGGAGCTGTCCACTTGGGTGTTTTTCCCAGTTAGGCAAGGCTACCTGCATTGAGCCCCAAGGATCCAACTTGCTGTCTCCCAGCACTGAACCCCAAGCACACCACCATGCTCAGCTTTTCCCTGTGGGTTCGGGAGTTTGAACTTGGGTCTCATACTTGCAGCACAAGCACTTCACTAAGGGAGCCATCGCTCCCTTCACCCCCTTTCGGGTTTTTTTATTCTGAGTTGGTAACGCCATGCACCTGATGTGATATGGTGAATGAACGCCATGCACCTGATGTGATATGGTGAATGAACGCCATGCACCTGATGTGATATGGTAAATGTCCTCCAGTTCCGTCCATGTTGCTGCATGTGGCAGAGTTCTTCTTTCTGGCTGCAGAACCTTATATTGTTTACATCTACCGTGGTTTGTCTCTCCATTCACCATCAAGGTCCACCTCCGTAGATTCTGTCCTGGCTGTTGTGGCTAGTGCTCCAGTTAACGTTGGGTTCATCTGTTTCTTCAACATGGTGGTTTTGTTGCCCTCAGTTATACCCAGAAGTAAGATGGCTGAATCAGGTGATACTTCTATTTCTAGCATCCTGTTTCCATATGGCAGAAGTAATTGACATGGCCACCCACAGTGCCTTAGAGTTCCCCTTTAGCATGACTGCTGATGGAGAAGTAGAGCTCTGGCCTGTGTGCTTTTGGTACCATTTTTTACCTGGCAGATTTAGAGGCCCTGACCTCATTCTCTGGTATCTCCAGTACCCTCTCCCGGCAACCTGGTGAAGCATGATGAACAGATGGCTTGCTCAGTGACAGCTAGGCTAACCCTTGCCCTGTGCCCACCAGGTGATTGCCATGATCAAGGGTTTGCAGGTGCTCATGGGGAGGATGGAGAGTGTCTTCAACCAGGCCATCCGCAACACTATCTACGCAGCCCTGCAGGACTTCGCCCAGGTGACGCTGCGGGAGCCGTTGCGGCAAGCAGTTCGGAAGAAAAAGAATGTCCTTATCAGGTGGGTCCTCGGATGGCCTCGTTCGGGACGCTGCAGGGCTGATTTTAGGGCTTGAAGAAGATTGTAAAATGAGGTCATTGCATCCACAGTCGTGGGATGATGGAACAAGGTAATCCATGTGTAGACTTCAGCACACGTTGTGTGTAGCGAGTAGGCTGAGATATAAACGTATTAAAACGTTACCCGTGGAGTTAGTGATGCTGATGAGATGTTGCTATAGCTTCTCCTACTCTCCCCTCCCCCACATCCTGTATTCTTGTCCCCTGCATGGCTCAAAGCTGTGTTCTTAAGCAGTCAGTGGCCACCCAAGCCATGGCAGCCACTTGTTAAAAGCATCTAGCACTCTTACAGCATCCCTGAGTGGGTCCAGGAATGAAGGTGCATCCCAGACACTCAGCATCATAATACAGGAGGTTCTGACGCCATGTTGGGCCTAGACACAGCTTTGCAGACACTTGGGCCGAATCTTTGTTCTTCCTTCCCCAGTGTTCTGCAGGCAATTCGAAAGACCATCTGTGACTGGGAGGGAGGCCGAGAGCCCCCCAATGACCCATGCCTAAGAGGGGAGAAGGACCCCAAAGGTGGCTTTGACATCAAGGTGCCCCGCCGTGCTGTGGGACCATCCAGCACACAGGTGAGCGGTTGCCAAGCAGCCTGGCTCCTCTGTCTCTAGGCCAGTCGGACCATGGAAGGGCAACGTGCTTAGCCATGGGGTTAGTGCGATAGGGATCCTTGTGAGGAAGGGCGGGGCTTAGCAGCTGCTCTGAGCTTTTCCTGAAGTCTTGTTTTGATCTAAAAAAGGAAGACCACTGGCCTAAGATTCAGGAGACCTGGGTTCTAGTCCTAGACACCTGTGTGACCTTGGGCATGTTACACAATCTCTCTGCGCCTCAGTTGTCTAGTCTGACTGACGGGTGGTGGTAGAACCATATCTACCTACCCAGCTATCTCCTAGCCCTGGAAAGCTCACATATTACAGAACAGGAGAGATCTGACATGGAATCCACATATATCACTTTGTATGTCATAATAACTCCAGCCCCTGGCAGGAAACTTACAAGTTCTGCCCCGACGCTCTCTATGTTCCGGCGCAAACACCTTAACCTCTCTCAGCTCTGATTATCATCTGAAAACAAAAGCTTTGGATGAGATTTTTACCAATACTTAACTTTTCTAATTTTTCCATCCCTTTTCCAAAGACAGCCAGCCCACAAGCTTGGCAAGCCTCCTCCCCTTAGAGAAAGGCTGGTTGTCAGAAGCACTCTTGGGTTCCCAGCCAGAGCTTCTGCAGTAAGGTGTCTGTGTTTATCCAGAGCAGTCTTAAAATTACACGGGGAGAAAAAGAGTGAACCACGAAATTAAATTCTCACTGCCGGTGTAGGAGAAGGTATTTCCTGGTCTACTTTCTGTGGTATTTGAAAACAGAGACGTCTGACTGTAACCCCTTGGGGGGGTCTTGCAGACTCCAGAAGTCCCAATCTGGAAGCTCCTCCTTACAGGGCCTTTCAAGCCTGTCTCTGCTCTGAAGTGGGCCATCTGAGGTCCTTTCTTACCCATCCTTCTGTGTGTGTCCGTGTCTGGGCAGGGCTGGGGCTAAGCAGATGAGTGTTGGTAGCGTTATCCTTTAGCTCTGCAGTGTCTGATGTGCCGTGAGCACAGACTGTCTTCTGCTTGTGGGACATCCCAAAGGATCCTCCATAGACAGCTCTGAAAGAGTTGAGGGTCGGAGAGCTTCCTAACTCTGAGCGCCCTGGTGGGACTGAATGGCTCTCCTGCATTTTGCTAAGTTCTAAGAGGTTGATGCAGCCAGGAGGAGGACTGTGGGGAGGGGGAGAAGCTACAGACAGAGGACAGAAGAGAGAGGGCATCTCGTGGACAATTTGAGAGCTGCAGGTTGGTCACCAAAAGCTAAGCCCCACCCCCGGGTGCCACTGGGATAGGTTGGTTGCACAGACATATTTAGTTGACTCCTAGACAGCCTCAGAGCTGGAAGAGTACTGAGAGGTAAACTCATCCCTCCCCCTATCACAGATGGAGAAACTGAGGTCCAGAAAGGGGAAGTGACTTGTCCAAGTCACAGGATGCGTGCCAGGTAGAGGTGGGACAAGAACCCAGGTCTCCCAATGCCCACCCCAGGGCTCCATTGCAACCTTCAGAACGCAGTAAATGTGAGCTTCTCATAGAGTTGGGCAGCAGGCTGTCCTGGTAGATTAAATGCCCTGTGAAATTAATACAGTTGGCTAAAGCATTGACTCTGTTCAGAGTAAACCCACTTTGCTAGTAGTTAGACCTAGATGTGAATCCAGTCACCCCATGGCCCCATGACTAATGACTCTAAGGCCATCCCTGGCACTATTCTTTGATAGTCGGAGGGAGACAGGTTCATAGAGGGAGGAAATTAGCAACAATGGTCATCCCTTCCCCACAGAGGGGACAACATGGCATGCAGAGCTCTGACTGCCAGGCCCATGGTGGGTGAGACGCTAGGGCCTATCCAGAAGCAGCAGAGTGTAGCGTGGTTGTTGGGAGGTCGGAGCGTGTCATGTGTGGCCCCTGCAGTTGTGGCGGCTTTCCCACTGTATACAATACCTCTCGCTTTTCTCTCTCTCTCTCTCTTTCTCTCTCTCCCTCCTCCCTGTCTCTCCTACCCTCCCATCCCCTCTTCCTTCTCTCCTACCTATGTCTTAGGCCTGCCAGTGGTCCCCGAGGGCTTTGTTTCACCCCACTGGTGGCACACAGGGCCGAAGAGGCTGCCGATCCCTGGTATAACACCGCCTGGTTGGGTTGGTTTGGGTGCCTACTGCGGGAGGCAGCAGGAACAGACTAGCCTGGCTCCTCAAGGCCATTTCCAGCCCTCAGATTCAAAGACAAATGGTGTGGGGAAAGCAGTAGGATAGCAGAAAGAACAACCCTATTGCACTTGGGCCCTTTGCATGTAGGGCACTCTGTAAGCAGGAGTTAAGTGTCTAATAGTCTCCTGTGTAAGTGTGGAGTCCTACCTAGAATCTCTGGAAGACTGTGCAATACAATCCAGGCCACCAGAGGGCACCAGCATTCACTGGCAGGTTCAAAATGCAGGATCAGAAACAAGGTAGTTGGGTGGGGAGGTGGGGGGCGGGGAGGACCCGTTTTGAGCTTTGTCCATTACATAACCCTCCCAATGTGAGAGCTGAAAGAGACTGGGTTGAGAACTCATCTGGTCCAATTCTTCCTGGGAGAAAAGGCAACTGGAGCCCAGAGTGGAGGCTTTGTTGTCTAAGGTCACACAGCAAGTCAATGGCAGTGCCTGGCTTTGAACCTGGCTCTTTTGATTCCTGGTTCAGTGCCCCATCCATGCTGTTATCATGGTCATCTGGGAAATCAGAGAGTGACATGGATGCCCACACCCTTCTCTAAGCAGGGCAGGCAGGAACCTTAATTACCTGCCATTGTCAGGTCACCTAGGGGTGCCATGGACCCTAGGCACAAAGCTTTGCAAAGCTGGTCAGTCTCCCTCTGAGGAGATGAGGGTGGGTGTCGAACTCGGTGATGGAATGCTTGCCCAGCATGGGCTGGGTCCCAGAACAGCAGAGAGAAAGAGAGAAGAGGTTTCTGTAGTTCACAGTCACTTGTCTGCCTAAATCAGTGCTTCCTTAAGACAGTTCTCTTTATGAGCAGAAAAGAACCACAAGGAAGGTGGGAAGGGAAGACAAGTTCTCCCTCGGCATGGTGGGCCACCCTGACCCTCTCCGCCTTTCTTTTCAAGCTGTACATGGTGCGCACCATGCTTGAGTCACTCATCGCAGACAAGAGTGGCTCCAAGAAGACGCTCAGGAGCAGCCTGGATGGCCCTATCGTCCTTGCCATAGAGGACTTCCACAAGCAGTCCTTCTTCTTCACACACCTGCTTAACATCAGCGGTGAGCCGCGGGGGCCCTCGGCTGCAGGAGAGAGGACAGGGCGTCCACCTCCCAGAGCAACAATTCAGTCTGGCTGGAAGTTGTAGAGAGATGGGATCATGAACCCCAGGGGGTTACATTTTGCTCCCAAGGGCAAAAGAATTATTTAACAGCAAAAAAAAAGGAAGAAAGACCTTTCTGTCAGTTTGAGGAGGCAGGAAAAGCCAGGCCCTGTTGCCCTCATTCTGACCCAAATGAATTTGTCTGGTGCTAGTTAGGAGGGGAAAGCACACCAGGGATGCATGCCTATAGCCCAGCATGCACTGGGTCAGACTTTTATTGGTAAGCAGCAGCTGTAAACTCTGTTAAACTGTCTTAGAGGGAGGGTTTCCATTGCTGTGAGGAGACACCATGACCATGCCAACTCTTATAAAGGAAACATTTAATTGGGGCTGGCTTACAGTTCAGAAGTCCAGTCCATTGAAGGAAGGAAACATGGTGGCCTGCAGGCAGACAAGGTGCTAGAGAGGAGGCTGAGAGTTCTACACCAGGATCCTCTAGTAGCAGGAAGAGACATTGCCACACTGGGCCTGGTTTGAGCATCTGAGACTTTAAACTCTGCCTGCTAGGGACACACTTCCCAATAGTGCCAGTCCCTATCAGTCTATA